>NW_007362522.1:0-34181 GCF_000346735.1 Prunus mume
GACCATCTAAATGTGTCTTAATTAGATAGCAACGGGAGCAAAATGGATCCATATCATTTTGGAATCGTGATGCTATCGTCCATTAAGCAAGTATCAGTCTTAGTCATCGATTAATTGTACCACATTATGGATAATTAAGCACCGGTCCAAGTTTGGTACACAACAAAAGGCAAGTCGTCTGCCTATGATCTCTAGATCCGATTTCTTTTTCTGGGGTAGGGCCTAATGTAGTTTCTCTTTTTCCTTTCTATTTGAACTCTAGAACTATTCCAATTCCTATGATCTCTACATCCTAAGTTGGAATAATTCCAATGCCTATTTGAATAATTACTTAAAAGAAAGTGACATAGTCTTATAATTTGTTTCAGAGTCAAAGCTGCATTAAGTGGAGATGTGGCAGCCACTCCACTTAGCACTCAAGTTCGATTTTATTCTTCGTACGTTAAAGTAGTTTTGAATACGTTATGTCTTGCGTTAAGTTATTACATGAACGTATTATTTTAGTTGTGTGGTTAGTTGATCTTTGTGTTTTATTAACTTTTTTAAAATCTTGTGGCGATGGGTTCAATATGTCATCATTATTTATATAGGGTGCTACTATTTGTACAACCTTTACTAACCACCTCTTTAATACAGGTGAGTCTCACATACACTGGTAGGGTTCACTTTTATTAGAGAGGTAGTCAGTAAAGTGACCAATAAAAGTGATACAAATAACATTATTGTTTCTAGAGCAATTGCCATTGTGGTTTCGTACATGTCTTTGGTTCGTCGTTGTTAAGCATAATTTTCCTGTATCGGTTCAAGAAGGTCAGTCCAAAACAACATTTATATATAATAAGATTGGCTTCGTCAATATTTAATATGATTATCAACCTTTATTAAGGATCGGTTCAAGAAGGTTAGTCTTTCTTTTTTCTTTTTTCTTTTTGAGAAATTCTAAGATTACATTCATAATTCAGCCAAAAAAACCACTAGCCACAAAAGGATCATTACAATAATGAAGCAGTTTAACATTAAAATTAAGACAATTTAATGCACCTCCACTAATGATCACGCATGATCGAAAAAACTCTAGCATAGACATCCTAACTAAGATTGCAAACTTAGAATATATATATATTTTTTAAAAAAAGATAAAGCTTGAAAAAAAACAAGTCATAACAATACAAATAAAACTCTCACAAATGTGATATGAAAAGCTCTCACAGAGAAGAAGTGAAACTCTCACAAAAGGATAGGTAAAAACTACACAGAGAACCTAAATAATTTATGCAACTTATTCCAAACATAAAGAAACCGCAAAAAGACACATGAAGTGATTAATTTATGTGTGATAACTCCAAGAAAATGGCACATGATCTTATAATTTATCTCATGTGATTTTTTTATTTTTTTATTTTTATGGATCCTAAATTTGTGCATATTTCACTAAAATGTAACATATATCTCTAATGAAGAATATAAAGATAAATCGGCAACAAAACATTTTGCAATTAGACTATTATTTTTTTGATGTGATAGTTTGGAACACATGTGAGTTGTACTCTCTTCCTTAACTTGTTAACCATCATTTTTTTATACTTGCCTCCTTCTCTGAAAGTAGGAATTTTTACTTTTTTGTTAATCACGGTTTTACATGTGCGTAGAGATTTATCATCTTGTGTTTTTTATGAATTATTTTTGCGTGTGTCAAATTGTGATTTGTATGAAGTAGAAATGTCTCCTTTTAAGGAAGGAGGGAAACAATGTCTTTTCCTGATATCTTTGAATTAGGGATCCTTTATAACACCAAAAGAAAAAAAAAATAGCTATTTGCCCAAAGAAAAAAAGGAAAAATAAAAACCAATCGATTCAATAAATGGAAATTGTATTCATACATTAAACAAACCCCCTCAAAATTTTGCATCAGCCCAAGGCAAGCCTAAGGAATTGGAATGGGCTAGCCCGTATCAGAATAATAAGTGGCCCAAATATTTTTAGGTAATAATGGGCAAAAATCTTTAAGAGGTTCAGATGGATTATGGTGGCCCAAATAATCAAGGGCAGCATGGTTTGCATTGGTAGGACGTTTTCTTATGGTTTTGCATTGAAGCGAGGCCCAAACAAGTTAAATTGGGTATAACCAGTCTAATAGCGTTTATCTTTCAATACTCGTACACGTCTCAAGTTCGAATCCCTTCATTTCATTCGATAAAAATATAGATTGGAAGTAGTAAAGGGGAGGAGGGAGGTTTTCTTCCATCTTCTCTAATATTAATTTGAATTTCTAACGCATAGTATTGATACACTTCAATGTACAGACAACAAATGAGTAACCCAATAATGTTAAAAGAATCCACTACGCAGTTTTCCGGTTGACATGCTTAAGAATCTTTTTTATGTTCCCAAATTCTCAAGGTGATCTCCATATGGGTCTTAGTGTCTGCCACAATGTATTGCTGCCAGAAAAATTTAGAAAGTAGGCAAATGATAGTGGGAAGACAATGAAAAACAAGGCTTTAAATTTGCATTTCAATTCCCTAAAAAAGCAAAAACTGCTTAATTTGCAAGCAAATGCAAAGGTATATTACTAGTTATGTGAGATAATAAATATAAAAAAAGGCCAACAATGTATATTAAGTTAAACACTTTTTTTTTATGCGCAGAAGAATATAAAGGACATTGTCAGACATGTAAAACCTAGCCAAGCAAAATATTAGGTTTGCATGGCCAAACTGAAAGCCAATGGAAAAAGGGAAAAGTGGAAGGATAGAGTTTCTCACGTGTAAAGGCAAAGAAAAGTGCTTTTTTTAAAATTCCTTTTCTTTCTCCTTTCGTGACCAGATGCAGAAGACTTTCAACGTTAGCCATATGCCACATTGAAGTTCCATATTTTACTAGCAAGGCTGTGGGAAATTTGGAAAAGACTTTGCAAGCCGCTCTACAGCTTTACGACTCAACTTTTTCCTCTTATATATTTCACGTGTGGAGACATTCTGAGTGCCTAATCTTCCAGTGAAAGATCCACTCATGTTTCATGGAATCTGCAGGTCAAAAAGATCATTACAAATTGGACGGCTCCTGTTCCTTGATGAGACAAATCGATTTCACTCATTGTTTTGCTATTCTCAAATCACATGGCGAAGGGTGATTGGATGGGAGTAGCAAAACAGTGTTATTCCTGTGACATGCAAGTCCTTCTCGTAATGAAAGGTTCCATTAACCAAAGTGAAACTTTAATTATAGTGGTATTTCTATAAACAACCAAGAACAGGGTATTGTGATTACGACTTTTACAATTTTGAGGGAACATAAATTGTATGACCTTTCTTTTCTCCTTTAAGAGGTAGGTCTTGCGATTAATTCACGACTAGGTATGTATCATTTGAAAAGGAAGATCACTAACTCATTGAGTAGCGTACAGATCATGGGTTAGTTAGTTGACTTAGTTCTAGTAATACACCTACTAATAATAATGTAGCTACCACTAACTCTAAAATTCTTAAGAATAGTGCATAACCGAATAGGCCTATTCCTATCTACTCATTGCAAAATGATTTTAGGTTAAATGTTCCAATTTTGGTTAACCCTAAAAGCGTCTTGTAAGCGAAAAATAAAATAAAAAGTTGAGAAACCGATCAAAATATATATTAACTGTAAATGAAATTCCGACATTTTGCAATATTAAACTTTGAATCTCTTTTAACGTTAAAAGAGAAATATTATTAAAGTAATAGTTGGTTAATATAATTTACGCATATTAAATTGCTAAAACATAGCATTGTTTCAAGGGACATTTTGGAAAAAGCAAAAGGGGAGAGAAAAATTTTAAAAGAAGCAAAAATGGACAAAAATGCCTTTATTTATTTTTAGATTTCCTAAGGAATTCAATACATTTGCATGTCTTTGATTTGAAAGTTGAGTGATTTTTTTGTCTTTTTTTAAAAAGCTTTGGCTTTTTCCAAAAGTGAAAAAAAATTTATGTCTAAAACCTAAAAAACCTTTGTTTTTTCAAACCCATCCAAAAATAAAAGCAAAACCACATCAGCCTTCAATTTGCAGGCCCTAGTAGGACTAGTAAGAGAGGTATACTAGTCCTTCACTTCCAGAATCCTGAAGAAATGATCTTGTGTCCCCACACTCATATGAGTGGGACCCACTATACTGGTTGTGACCTTAGGGGATTTGTGCTCCCGGAGCACCAGATTCCTCCTCCACTTGTACACCTACTCAAGTACTGAATACAACACCACGTGGGGGGATCCGACTGCGTTGACGTGGCAGCACAGGAGAGGTGGAGAGGGGCACAGGGTCGAGGTGGAGGAGGGTGTGTAAGAAGAGGATGGTTTGTTGGGCAGCTGTCTTTTGTCTTAGGAAGGGGAGCACGTGACCAGCACGAGGGTCCCCCTCGAATGTCTGTCTTCGACCCGTCCAAACAATTAATTGAACTCTCTCTCTACATAACTTGACGTCTCTTAGCTCATCACTTAATCCATTGACGCTTCCATACATAAATGTTTGACAACCATATATATGATTCTTGTGTTGTGGATCCCAAATTTCCCCTTTAAATTCCGTCATATTACGTATCATATCAAATATTAACTCTATATAAATACTGTAAAATTCACGCAGCATCAACAGTAGCATATTAATTTTAGTGATGTTTAGTACTGTTAAAAAAGATTTTAATTCGGATGCAAAAGAGTGAACTCACTGATCAACTAACCTAACTCATATATGTTAATTATAATTGAATGTCAGTGTCAATGAGACCTCGGTAAGAAGGTGAGGCTGGGTGCTATCATCCTATCCCTTCACAGCTAAGCAAAGGACCAAGACACCATTGAGGCTGGGACTTGAGAGAGAGAGAGAGAGAGAGAGAGAGAGAGAGTCAAGTTGAAGGGGTGGTGTGCATTAATTCCAAATGTCCATTATATTTCATATCTCAGTGGATCCCACTATATATTATGCCTCCTTAAGATGGGAGGTCCAACAAATTTTCTCTACCATCCATCAATGGCCATGCTTTGACAATAAGCCTCCCTTCCTTTTGACCACAAAATTAAGAGCCCAAACTCTCTGCTAAAAAAAAGTTAGAATGCATGACCATTTGTATAAGGTTGATGGACACTTAACAACCTACAACCCTAGGCTTGATATTTGAGAGGGATAATTAAAGGGTAACTTCAACATTTCTCATAGCTACATATAAATCCAAAATGTTCAAAGTGCATATCCATGCTCTCGTGTCACGCTCCACCATGAATGGGGACAAGTTGGTATCGTAGCAGGTAGCAGCATTGAAAAGATGGGAACTAAAAACTGAGTGAATGGAGATTTCCCATTAAGATCGGCTCGGAGATTCAGCTTCTTTACCACCAATAGTTGTTTCTTCATTGGACAACGATGTGTGAAGAAATTTCTTGTGATTAAGCAGACAGGTGAGAGACAGACCCCTATTGCTTTATGTTGCAATTTGCAAGAAAATCAAGCTAAGTGGGAATGGATAGTAAGCAAGTTCACATGCCTGCATACATGCTCCTCTTAACCCTCGATGCATATGAGAATCACAATGTATCAACGATGATGTGTGGATGATTTATCGTATTATTCTTGTATCTCGAAATATATATATATATATAACTACTGGTTTTTAATTCATACTTTTCAGATAGGTATCGCCCACTATCTGATTGCAACTATGGTAGGCCTAATTTAGCATGACATTGTGCATATATTTTCCTAATAATTAATTGATTGTTTTACCACCGATAGTAAGATAGATGGTGATGAAAAGATTGGAATTAAATGTGATATCAAGATGGCAGCTTCAATACGCGTTACATCTGTTGCTTTCCTTTAATGCGTAAATGAGCATCCCCCACAACTTTTAATGGGAATGGTGTGCACCTGCATGGACCATCGCATTTAGATATAGATGAAGAAAATGAAGGTGAAAACTTGAGAGAAATGAAGGGGGGGAAAGTAGAGAGAATGAATTAAAGTTGTTTGAATGCAATGCGTTTGTTCAAACATAATGTTGTACTTTCGAACTTGAGACATCTTCCAACTTTGAAAAGATAATCGCAGTTGAAAAAAAAAAAGTTACTTAGAAATTACTAATCATATGTCTAATGTAGATATAAATCAATTAGCTACTAAACAATCCCTTAAACTTCCTTCGATCGATAAATGAATTTGAAAATCACCAACAGTGGAGTAATTACAATAACACCTGGAGAGTGGGAAATGGTTCTAAATTGTCAACTACTCAAATGTGTGTTTAGAAGGAATATGTATAATTATAAATAGTAAAGCATGCAACGGGTAGATGCAGCACAAATTCTGCCACAACTAGAGCTTTGCTGCAAATGTCAGAGAAAAGCAGGACCACATGGCCCATGGGTAACAAGGTGGCCTGCCTCTGCATTCACTTGCAGATATATATATATTAGCATATAAAAAGTAGTCAAAGTGTTCACAATAATCCTTCATTATGGTGAGAAGATGAACGGGATTTCTGAATGCAAGTAGATATTTAGACCAACCTGATCGATCATGTGCTTTGTAGAACAATTGCAAATATTAATTCTTTAATTAGAAATCTTTTAAAACTTATTCTCTCTTTTTAACACTCGTAATCGATCGTTAAACGTGCTAACCGCCAAAGAATCGGAGATTTTTCCACTTTAAATTAATTATATATCACTGCTTCCATAATTAAAATTAAATTATTCTGCAATAGCTTACTTGCTTGCGTTATGAAGTTACAATTCTTAGCGCCAAACTCATAATTAGATATAGAATTAGTCATGTGCAAATCACGATGCGTTTCTGGGATTTCCAAAATAAACTAAGTTATCCATGAATGATGCATGTTAGTTAACTTACATAGTTGATTTAATGCATTGCAACAAGTCTCTCTGGTGGTGGGTACGTTACGTAGATCTTGCTATATTAGTCTAATTAGTTTCTCACTCTAAATTATTAATCTCCCTGCTGCACCATGAACCATGATGCATATGAACTCGATCTCAATATGTCTCCCTGCTGCATATTTTTATACCCTTTCAACGGTTTTTCTGTTGTAGTCAGGGAACTGGTTTTTTTCATGCATATTATTATTTGTATCTTTTGCTGTCGCATCTGTTCAAAATCTCATCCATAATGAAAGTTAATTAAAATATAAATGAAGAACATGTGGAGCTCGAAATTGTAGAGGAAAAGTGATACAATTAGTTTGGAGTTTAATGCAGAAGGTAGATTGATTGGCAATCAAGCAATTTGGAGGGTAATTAGAAACCGATAAATTAAAGCAAGCGACCTAGAATAATCTCACATGGTCTCAGAACAAGAAACACAGACTCTCTCTCTCTCTCTCTCTCTCTCTCAAAAACACAAAACTGGGTGCACCCAAATGAATGTAATTAACAGTCGAAGCTTACCCAGTTGTGCCAGCCTTTTCTTCGGCGTGCAACGAGGGCCGAGCCTTATAAGCTGCTCTCTCTCAAATATAAAGAATTCATATTCGTTTGATTGAAAATAATAACAAAAATATAAATAATTCATGTGCTATATCTGAAATCCCACATGTCACATTGCCACGCTCTCCTAGACCATCCCTCACATGCCTATGTATGCATAAAGCAAGGCACTTCACACTTCTCCCTAATCCAACGCCTCCTTACTTGCCTTCTTTCAAAATATTTCATGTCTCCACCACTCATTTTACTTCTTAGTTCTTCTTATTCTTGCCCTCTCCAATACACAAACTCATGCCAGTATATGAAACTAATAGTCAACCCTTCTCCATGCAATTAGTCACACACGTATCTTCTTACGTCTTGTTTGGTAGGTTGGATAAGTAGTATGATTGAATTATGTCATATTTTAATGCTAAAAAATGAATGTAAATATGATAAAAGAGAATTCCATCATAATCATATGTACATTTTTGGTAGGATAACGTATCCTACAAAATGGGTGAGATACATAATCTCACTACTCCAACCTCTTGACTTCAAACTCCTAGGAACCTAGACAAGGACACGAAACACTAGTGCCTATGAATAATACTTATCATTTCCAATCTAATGAAATCTAATGCAATCCGATCCAACTTCCTATCCTATCTTAGTCACCAAATATGACCTTAATGTTCGGGACTTCGTAGGTCCAAATTTTGGGTGCAGAAATTTTGTGCACATAAACTCTTAAAATGAATAGGAGCCGTATACGTCCACATTGAGTTTTGGGGAGGGACCAAGTTTCACAGTTAGGAATTTTAATATTGCCATAGATTACAATCATTTTAGGACTCATGCTGAGTGGAAGAGGGAGGCCCCACGCCGACATATGCTGCTGCTGATGCTGCGTGGTTCAAGGGTTCATTCAAATGGGGGACTAATCAGAGAGTTCAAAGTGACGTGTCTAAATTATTAGGTGGAAGCAATGGTTGCAGAGTTTGAATAGAAGCACCATAGATATCAGCCTCACTCAATATGGCTCAATATGCTTCCCAGCTTTTACCACCACACAAAGCTCGATCAATTCGAAGACTGCTGGTGGCATGGTCTCGGTTTGGGTTACACCAATGGGCCCCAAATGGAGTTATATGCGACAGTGATGGCCTAACAGTGCTGTTGCCTAAAGTTCATTTAGGTTTTAATTGCGGTAGGCCAACGAGGCTGGCATCATGGAGCTCAGAATTATTAATCAATCTTTGATAAGAAAAACCAACGTTATTTAATCCATGAGTAGTACCCTAGAGTTTCACTTCACCCTGACCTCACCCTTACCTACTTGTAATTGTTGGAGGAATGCTTAGGGCGCAATTTCATATGTAGATACATTTGAGTCCAATAATAAAACCTACACACATCAACAGTTGAAAATCTTTCACACTCACGAGATTAAGGGTAAACCTTCTAGAGCTAAAAGTTCCCAAATTACTTGTACGAATGTTAAGCTCATTATGTCATAGGAATAACAAAAAGAAAAAGAGGAGGCGAGGATTTAGATGGTTGACCAGTGGTGGGAACTCTACATGAAAAAAGGGTACCGTCAAAGAGTAATGTGCACATCCCAATAAATAAAAGTAAAGTATGATTTTGTTTTCTAAAACTTCGGCTGCTAAATGTTTCTTCATAAGTTACACAGTCTTTCTTTTTTTTCCTTTTTTTTTTTGATACGATACATACAGTCGTTAAAAAATACTATGTAACTATAGCTTAATTAGAACGCTAACATGAGGAGCAAAGGGTGGTGAACTTAAGAACTTAATTGATACGAGATCGAGAATCGAGAGATAAGAAGAAAGTCAAATGTTATTATGATTTTTACTCGAAGTTTTAAATTAATGTAGTGTCGTTAATTATATTATACGTGTTTATAATTTATTACAGGTTTTGTCGGTGTAATTTTGGCATGGAGATGCACGATGGTGACACAAACTGACGCCACCACCACCGTTGGTGGCTTCAAATCAAGCAATGCAAGCCCTGGCGGCCGGCACAACTATTACTTAATTAATTATTTGTCTAATGTCTGTGTTTTATACTTTTCACCACATCCATAAGCATTGTTCTATGTTTTAACAAGAATTAGTAATTAATTAATTGTTTGATCTTGTCGCGTAGAGAGATACTGTTTCTGCTTGGTACTTGGTAGGTTACTTCAACATATATTATCTTATCTTAGATTATAAAAATAACTTTTTATCTTCGTAACGGGAAATAGTTTAAGTTTTGGATACTCTGGATTCGAATAACAGTTTTCATACCAAAAAATTACTCGAAATTAATTTTGAAAAAAGTCTTAGCCCGGATACATTGGTTTTATGGGCATGACTTTTTGTTGGCAAGTGATGATTATATTGTAGTATTGTTGGTCAGAAACATGAACATTTGCTATGATTTAAAGAATCACGCAGCCTCCCCAGAAAAAAGCCCTCAGACATAAAAGCTTCTTGTTCACACAAGGACAATGGGGGCACATAACCAAAATGGTTCTTCTGTTAATTATATGTCATTATTGAAATATATTCATTTTGCCATTAAATTGCATTGCCATGTCTTTTAAAAGTAGTCTTTTCATGACAGCAGGCGTTGGAGAAAAAAAATAAATAAATCATGTCCTAGGGTTCTTCCTACCCCCACCAATCAAAAAAGATTCTATAAAAGAAAAAGGGAAAAGATTTTTAAAGGAGAAGAAGCCTTACCTCACCAGTGCCCTCTTTCACTTTTATGTATTTTCTTTACTTATCCAAACAGAGCCCCTCTGACAATTTGTTCTAATAAAACCTAAGTAACACCTTTTTGGATATGGATGGAAACCCACAAGCTTCACCTTTTCCATTCCACTTAGCCAGCACTAGTGTCTTGAGTGTGCTCTTTCTAATCAATTCTCTTCTTTCTTTGTGTGTTCATATCATCATGATTTTTTCACACAACCTCTTCTTTTTTCTGTTTTTTTTCCTTCATAAGTTTGATCGACTAAACATGAAACAAAGTGAATTCCCTTTGCCCCATCGTCATGCTGATGCACACATACGACAGATAGATTGCAGAATATATTTTTGGAGAATTATTGTTGTGAGGTTCTGCTTTCGTGGCAAGCATTTTTCCTGCTTGTTATGAGAATTTTGGACCCCATTTCATGATGTGATCGACATGGATTGAAGTTGCCTTGTTGGAATTTTTTTTGGTTGGACGGAAAATGGTGTTAAAACTCAACTCAAAGGATAAAAAAAAATATCTCAAGCATATTCAAAATCTTAACCACTATCTTCATCCATGTTGAAATTAATTTATCTAATTAATCTTCGGTTAGGCAAAATTATAATAATGGTTTCCAGATCGATAAGAAAAACGAGATGTAAATGGCATAGACGACTTTTACATCATATTTTTAGTGCGTGAACAACTAATAGTCAATAAGAATATGGAATTCTATAACGCGCACGCACATAGTTGTCAATCTACAAGCAAATCTAAGCAAAGTTCTAAATCTTTGGTTTTCAAAATGATGGGGGCATCTGAGTCAATATATTTTAATGAAGATCAATCACGTCCGATGATTGCTTTTTGTTATAGTCGACGGAGGAATTATGGTGACTGATTGATTTATAATACATCTATATATATATATATATATTCGTGTCTTATGTTGATTTGTTTTGGTAAGTTATTACCTGCATTTTATTTGAACGCCAAACACAACTTTACTTGATAATACAAAAGGGTTCATTTCATATCAACAACAGAAGTTAGTTTCATATTATGCTTTAAGTACACCCAACATTTGACTGCGTGTTAGTGGGGGACCTTTGACCATCTAACGTTAACATAATTAACCTAATTAACTATTAACAATGTTTAGCAATTGCTGTCATGTCATCATCACGTGATTAACATCGCATATATATACATAACAATTTTTTATATATAATTATAACGAAAATTTGTGAATAATAAAATAATTTTAGAGCTTGCAATAACATGGTGAAGAAGATTCGCTGCCTTTATTTACAAAAGAAAATGAGTCCATTTCACATGGGGGGGGAGTATCAAGCATTTCTTTTTTGGGTTCTCAGTGATGATTTCACATGTTTTAGAAAATAAGCAAACAATCAAATATACATGAATTAAATAAATTAAATTATAAACCTAGCTTAGCTCCTATTGAACATGATCCATGTGATGTAGTAGCATAATCATACAAGAATTACAGGTACAAAAATTAAAATAGCCAACAAATCAAGTGAAGCAAAGGACAATGATGGTTACAATTACATGTGGTAACCTACTTTTCCCATTTAAAAGATGTGCAAATACAAGATTAGGCAAAGCCCTTCATTGACTAATTAAGAAAGAGAAGAAAACTTCTACACGCCATCTACCATTTTAGCTAGTGTGCATAATTGACTTCCACAAATTACAATAATGAATCCAAAACTCGCTTTATCACACATATTTATAATTGTCATATCAAGATTATCGGAGACAATTTATTGTCGGGTATGTAATATTGATATTCGAGAGCATTTATCTCTATCATTTATCTTCACAATCACAAGTTAAAATGATATATGTTTGGTAGGTAGCGATTTATGGGGTTGATTGAGGAGGACATATAGATATGTGATGAGGGACCAAAGACTTGACAGTTTGGTACAAATAATATATATATGGTGGACATGGCCTTGATACCATCATGAGAGGTCTGTTTCTTTTGAGGGGTCCATGTGTACAAGGGGCTTATACAAATAAATGAAGCAGTACTGGTTCGTCTCTCATCCGAATTCGCTTTATCCGTGTGGTCATTTATCACCAATTATTAAAGCGTAATATTCTTCTTAAAACTTTGGATCCTAAACCATGCCCACACACTACTTAGTAAACCTATCTTAATTAGCCGGACGCTCACTTTGCTTACTAATTAATCCAGATTTTAGTGTTTTTGTTTTGTTTTTGTGTGTGTGTGTGTGTGTGTATGTCTAATCCTGATTTTGGTTTAATTTGTGCTCAAATGATTAATAAACCTATCTTAATTAGCCGGACGCTCACTTTGCTTGCTAATTAATCCAGATTTTAGTTTTTTGTGTGTGTCTAATCCTGATTTTGGTTTAATTTGTGCTCAAATGATTAATAAACCTATCTTAATTACCCGGACGCTCACTTTGCTTACTAATTAATCCAGATTTTAGTTTTGTGTGTGTGTGTAATCCTGATTTTGGTTTAATTTGTGCTCAAATGATGGACTGGTGTGTAAGACTTTGGAGCTTGATGATGTGACAAATTCCTACCTGTTAGGCATTTAGCAATATATTTTTTATTATTTTGAGCTAGATTTGTAGCATCTTTAATGAATATTGATGACTAAATATACCTATAGTACAGCAAACAGATATTTTTTTAATAAGCGATAGTTTAAATTACAAAGAGAATGAGGAGTTTCTCATATACACTACTAAGATGCTATGAGAGTTCGAATTTAAGACCACTTGTCTACAGTCCAAGATATTTTTCCACTGAGTTAGACCCCGTTGACTACATTAAATGAAATTTGGTATGCTAAACAGTGAAAATATATAAGAAAAGCTTTTGTAGTTAATTATTAAGGAATATTCTCTCCATCTTTGCATCTTATATTTTTATTTTTAATTCAACAACTCTCGTTTACGAGATTTGAGGTTTTAATTCATGACATCTTTAAACAAAGTAAAGATTAAATTTCATTAAACTAAATAACATTATTATTTGATAGTTTCCCAGTCAATGTTAATTCTCATTCAATAGAAAACGCACTTCAATGCTTTATGATAATTTCAAACACTAGTTGGAAATGATTAACCCGAATTTCTCATTGTAGAATTTTCCTTGATAGTTGATCAATCACAATCTCCTTATTTTGTTGATCAATCACGTAGTCTTCATGCCATAGGTTGCCAAGGAAGTGTCTCATCCAAGTCATTCCACAAAAGGTTTCAACCCCAAATTATATATGATGTATTTTAACAATTTGCATATAAAAAAATTATACAAATTTATAAATAAACCCAATTCTAGACATGTATTTATAAAAAAACTCAAACACTATTTAAACATAGAAACACACCCAAAATCAATCCCAAAGTCAACAATTGTATATTTTTTGGGTGTGTTTATAAATGAGTTTTGAGTATGTGTAATGATGGGTTTTGGGTGTGTTTATAAAGTGTTTTGGGTGTTGGGTTTTTTTATAATTTCAGCTCCCATTTTTGGTGTTTTAGTGAAACTCCCAAAAAATTAATGAATCCCAACAGGTACAAAGTGACCAATTTTTTTAAAAAATTTTTTTGGTCTGTCAATCCATATAATGATTAACATTGTAATATTGGGTTAATTACTTCATTTGTTTAATCGCTCAAATTAATAAGCTCTGGTGTGAAGGGCCATGGTGACCTTCCATAAAAGTGTAAGGCTAAAAGGCTGAGTGGAGGCTTTGAGTGCCTCCTGAATGCACCAACCATGGCCTCATTTAAAAGCATTTTCCATCTTCGGCTAAATATACTTGACCCCCCACTAGAAAGCACCATGGGCAAAGCTATAGCTCCACTAACTAGCTGATGATTACATTATCAACTCACTTAAGGCCATAAGAAAAAGAAATTTACATTGTTAATTCCATGAAAGTATGAATTCGAATGTTATTATTGAAAGAAGGTAAAATACAAATGCAGAAAAGGGTAGAAGCAACCAATTATCACCAAAACGAGTAGCGTTCACATTGTGGCGCTGCAGGAAGTAGTATATGCCAAATTGACTCTTGGATCATCATTGAGTTCATGATGAATTCATCATCAGGGCATCTCACATAATTATTTTTGAAAAAATCTAACTGTATGAGAGAAAATTTTATTTAACTAAACAAATTAATACAACGAGGGACATAATGCAACCCAATAAAAATAAATCTTCCAAAAGGACGTCTAGCACAAACCCAGGGCCACCTCTACCAATACAATAGTTAGATGCAAATTAGAAAGGAATCAACATTAATCAGCCCCCTAAGCAAGAATTTTATCTAAAGTTTTCTTTCTCTTCTACTGCCTTAGAGGTAGGGCTGGCAATGGGTCGGGTCGTGTCGTGTCGAGATATTAAACGTGTTAAGAATGCTCAACCCGAACCCAACCCATTTAATAAAAGTGTCGTGTCGGATTCGGGTCGTCTTTTATCGTGCGGGTTTCGAGTCGTGTAACGGGTTGATAAATAATAACATGCACGTTATAAAAGTCACAACTGAAAAAATTTAAATAAAAAAAACAGAGAGAGGAGAGAAAATATAAGGAAAAGAAAGAAAAAAAAGGATTGAGAGAGGAGAGAAGAGAGAAGGAAAACAAAAAAAAATAGAGAGAGGAGAGAAGAGAGAAGGAAAACAAAAAAAAAAATAGATAGACGGAAAAGAAAGAAAAACAAAAGAAGAAAAATAAATAAATATCAAAAGGCATAGTATATAATTACAAAGTTGTATCGAGAGAGAAGAGAGAGGAAATAAATATAAAAAAAAAAAAGAGGAGAGAAAACTAAAGAGAAGGAAAAGAAAGAAAATAAATAAGAGAGGAGAGAAAACTAAAGAGAAGTAAAAAAAGAGAGGAGTAGATAGACGGAAAAGAAAGAAAAACAAAAGAAGAAAAATAAATAAATATCAAAAGGCATAGTATATAATTACAAAGTTGTATCTAGCATGGTGGATAAGGTGTTGGAGAGTAATGAGGATGGAGAGGGGTTCGAAACCCCATATGTGTGTTTTTAAGTCTCTATTTCTCCATATTTTTTCGCAGGTTGGCGTGTCTTACACGTGTTGACACAATCTTTTTAATAAACGGGTTACATATGTATTTTAACAGATTGACGGGTTAATCTGAAATTTATCCGTTTAATAAACGGGTCAAAACGGGTTGACCCGAAAATTACTCAATTATTAATCGTGCGGGTTCGAATCGTGTTTTTTTTGTGCGAGTTTTGAGTCGTATAACGAGTTGTGTAGGAAATTGCCACCCCTAGGAGGGATTGTTACTGTATAAGCTGGCGGCCAATTCCTCGAGAGCACAAAAAATCCGCATGTATAATTGTTTTTGGTTAGATAACAGTGAATAATATCACAGGACAGAAACCCCAAAAAAAAATATATATATATATATATAAACAAGAAAAAAATCAAATCACAAAATTTGAAGATGCTGATGGAGGATGGGACCCGCAAATCGCGGGCCCCATGTGAGGGGCAACAATGGAACATGGTCCGAATTTTGATAATTTTGATCCCCTCTCCTCCTCCCAATGGCAAATCCATTCACTAATCATTACATCACCCACTAATCGCACAAAGTTAAATTTATTTATTTATTTTTTACATTGTGAACAAATTAAGATACTCATGGCGTTTGACAAGCATACAAGGCTCTGTCTCATCCTGGTTGGGAAACACCTCACAACGTCCCATCCCACAAATGTCAATGTAGGGGTATTTTTGGGAATTACACAAATGAAAATATGGAAGTGGCAGTAGAATATTAATCCATCCATCCAAGTGCGTATTGTGTTGGGCCTGAAAGCGGGCTAGGAGCGGGGAACGGTGACCCGCACCCACCCGACAAATCCCCGTATGAACGGTGCAGCGTGGGGGTTCTGAATGGATTACGACTAACAACTTTTTCCCATTTTACATAGATTTTTTTTTCCCAGTCCATCTAGACACAAAAAACAAACAAAAAAGAAGAAGTATTCCATGGTGCCTTTGGGGCTCCACCGCCACCAACACTTGGTCCTTTCTTGCGGCCGCCACCATTGTTTGGGTTGCTTCTTCTTCTTTTGTTTTTCCTTTTTCTTTTTTGCCTTTTGACTTGTGAGCTCAAAGTATTTAAGAATGTCAGGCCAAAATAAGAAAAGTAATTAAGAATGATTACTAGGGTTTTGTAGACTAGTGTCGACCTTGTGGAAAGTTTGATCCTTTTTTCTTTTATTTTTGTCGTTAAAATATACAATATTTATTTCCTCTCACAAAGTGGGTAAGTTGTGTTTCCTGTTATGGAAACTCAAAAGCGAAATTCGACTTTGTTAAGGTTTGTTTATTTGGGGAATATGGTTGGGCGTTCATATGAGGAGAACTAGCTTGGTTGATCAAACTACGTAAAATACAAGAGGAAACAAAACGACATTTGGACGCGGGCAACGGCTGCCTAGGGCCTTCAAGTCGAGAGGGCCCCAATTTGTATAAACCTCTATATATACATACATTATTGAAAAAAATTTGTATTATATTAATATTATGTTAGGCCTAAGTATTGTTAAAAAAAAAAAATCCAATTATTCACTCTAAAATTAAAAAAAGAAACTCAATAAAGTTGTCATGTGAATTATATATTGTTTATTTATTTTTAGGTTCAATTGTGACTTTGAGTTTATTAAATTTTTTTTAGCTTACTGAAAATATATATACATAGAGAGTTTGACTACATTTGGTGGTTCGCCTAGGGCCTCCAAAACATTAGAACCACCCATGTCAAGAATGCACCGATTTAGCGACTTAGAAGAGTTTTCGAATTGTCTAGTTTGGTATGCTTTGAGAAGTCTAAAAGAAAGAGTTAGAGGAGCTAGAGTTAATTACGGTTACAATGTTTTTCGAAGTTTTCATGGTGATAAAAATAACTTCACTTATGGTGAAACTCGGTGGATGAATCGAGTTTGTCTTAAATTTGGGCAAAAAGCTCTAGAAATGTAAACAAAAAGAAAAAACGTGTTTCAGGCCTTATTCGTTTGGGGAATCATATGGAAGTTTTTTATCTTTTTTACTTTTTGGTGATAAAAATTTGAATGTTGTGATGATGTGTAACAAGGAGATTCGTTAATGAGAAAGAATAAATAAAGCATGCCCCAAATATACAAGAACCAAATATTTTGATTTTATAGGTGAATATGATAGAAAATAGGATCATTTTTTATTTTATACACATTAATTTTAATCAATCATGAAATCAAATAAATAAAGTAGAATCATGAGATGAAACCGGGGTGTGTGATGAGGTGGCCCCAAGTAGCGATGATGCTGGGCCGTTCACAGCCGTCCGATAAAAGAGCACAGATTTTTTTATTTTTTTATTTTCTATCATGAGCCGGCGGGAAGTGGGGTTTAGAGTTCATCACTTCATGCGCGCGTGTTTCCATTAAGCATGCGGGAAGCCGATCGAGTCATCATGGCGCGGCTCGAGCCGACTGTGTCATAAACGCTACGGCGGCGTTTTGCAGAGCAGACTTCGTAAAAGTAAGGCAAATCATAAATGGGCCTCCATTTTGCGCTGGTTGGATAAATATGCGGTCCATAATTTTTAAAAAATAAAAAATCCAATCGTATCTCCCATTGGGCTTTGTTAGCCTCTTAACCTCACTCGCCTATGTGAGACTGCAACACAAACTCGCTTGGTTAGAGCTTTGGTTGGATGATGTGGGGTTAGATTGAGAGTGGGATTTGGTATGATCAGTTAAATTTGAATTTTGGAAAAAATTAAAGGAGGTGAATATTATATTTTATGGAAGAAGAGATGGAAAAGGAAATTAATTGGGAAATTAAATTTGTGGAATTATTGACTGAGATTTGGATCTGACCCTCAGCCGTTATAAAAAAGCATATGCTATTAATGATATGAGAAATTGTGGAAATTAAGAAGCTGCTGCTGCCAAGGTATAACCCAGAAAAAGAACATTTAATAAAAATTATTTATTTGATAGTTGAAGTTCATCTTGGAATATAATCGTGGTTGTACCAAATTTTTTATAAAAGCGATAGTATTTTATTGTTAAGAGTATTTACAATGGTAAGGATCAATTCAATTTTATTGCATGAAATTGAACTATAACAATAAAATCTCATTTGTAATGGTGTGATTTAGTTCATTGCAATAGAGGGTGCTATGTGATGAATTCTCTATTAAATTGCAATAAGCTAACTGTAGAACCTACATGCCAATAAACTGTATCATTGCAAGTAAAACTGCAGTTCAATTCAATAGATGTGAAAATAGTTCAATAATTGAACTATTGAACAACCATTGCGGATGCTTTAAGATAAACAAAAACAAGTATAAAGTAATTAAGGTGCCGAATATGAATACAACTTCTTCATTGACTAATTGCAACAACAAGTTGAATTGATATGGAAAAAATACGCATAACCCAAAAAATGATTAAATTCCTCGAATCAGCAACCAGAAGCATATGTACTCAAACTTGATAAAGATTTGTCGTGTAATGGCATAAACGATAAAACCGTATCAAAAGCCAAAGGCCGAAAGGAAATAAAATATCCTTAAAAATAAAAAACCACATCAAACTTCCAAAGAGATTATGAGAATTATTAGACTAAAACAAATTAAGAAACAAGATCACCGCTCGACATCTTATTGGGCAATCCGAAGAGAGCCATAACGTCATACTAGCTAAAACCATAGTGCCACACCGACTAAACCTGAACCCAACACAACCCATCATCATGTATCTCCAAATCTATATCGAAGGCTGACAACTAGACTAAGGATTTTTCTTTAGGATTTTATGAGAGAGTAGCGATTAGGCTTTCTCAAAACAACTCCATTGAAAGAGTAAAATTAGATTTTGGTTGTATGAGGCTTATGTGACCATATCATGTAGGGTGCAGCAACTAAGGATTTTTCTTTAGGGTTTTCTCAAATAGTAGCGATTAGGTTTTCTAAAAAAAGCTCAATTGAAAGAGTAAAATTAGATTTTGATTGTACAAGGCTTATGTGACCATATCATGTATGTTTTTGTTTAATAATAAGAGAGGAGATTGGAATTTGAAATATTTAGTCATTGATCTATTTCATGTGATTCCGTCTCTTATAACTTTGGCGAGAGTGTTTATCATGTGAACTAGTGCAACTTATGTGCTCATATCATGTGTAATTTTTTTAATCAATAAGAGCTGGAATTGGATTTTAGAACATCTAGTAGTTGATCTATTTCACATGTGCACATCTCTTATAACTTGGCGGGAGTGTTTAGCATGTCAAATACTAATGAAATTTTTCGGGCTCACTCTTATAAAAAATATGATTAGCAATGTAACTAGTAAATTTATCATGTGAATTACTAGTGAGATTTCCTAGATTCACTCTCCTAAGAAATGTGATTAGTGATGTAACTAATAAATTCTACTTTTTTTTTCCATTCGAAACTAGAAAACCTAGTACTAATTTTATTTTTTTGGTTACAAAAACCTAGTACTATTTTAGATTGAATGAAAAAAAGGCTTACTATTTTTCATTATTCTTTTTTCTTTTTTTGGGGTATGAAATTGAATAAAAAATTATCTTAGCCGTTGAAGCTTTCGGGCTATAAAAGGCGAGGAGGATTGTTTAATTGAGTCCCTCCCTAGTCCTTTCCTTTGTGATCAGAACAAAGTCTCACTCGCTCTGTGATCTCCAACTACTCTGTCATCCAAAGAATCGAATCGATATTGGAATACAGGGAATTGGGGGAGCTTCGTCTCTTTCACCCTTTTAATATTTACTCTCCACACCCATCTTTCTCTCTAACCAAAAGAGAAAGAGGGGAATTTCAAAGCCAAAGAGCAAAACTTAAAAAGCAGCTAGCTAGCTATACAGCAAAACCAACCAAACAAAGCCAATTGTTTATATGCATTTACTAGAATAAGAGCGAAAAGGGTCTTTTCTTCAACCTCTGCCAGCACCTTTGAAGCACTTACTCACACTCAGTGATTTTCTTTTTCCTGCTTTTGAGGGCTCTCGCCGTCTTCGGGTTCGGCACTCTTCCTTTTCTCACTAAGCAAATTGGTGGCGCATTAAAGTCTGGCTTTTACAATCTTGACAGAGCTAGACAGAGAAAGATCTTCGGCTGGAGATTTGTAATTATTATTTGAAGCGCAGCATTTAAGGCCACTCTCTTCTCTGCTAAGTCTTGGAATGAAGAATTCTTAAATCCCACCTGCACATAATATAAGTCCTGTTTTTCTCATTGTGAAAACAAAGGCAAGTGACATTTCATTTGGCTTGGAACAGAGTGATAGATCGATCTGTGTGAGTTCATTTCATATCTTTGCGAGAAAGTGACATTTCAATCAAGGTATGGTAGTTTAAAATGGTATTGGGTTTGTTCTCTTTTAGGCAGCTAGTTCGTGAAAAACATGTTAGAGGCTGTACCCCTTTGGTTTTTTTAACTAATCTTTTTCTTGAGTTTTCTGTATTCTTTGGAAGTTTCAATTTTTTTAAGTTTGGAAGGAATTATATCGGAGTTTTTCGATCTGGGGTCTTATTGGCTTTCGTTTTCTGGGGCTGCGTTTGGTTATAGTTTCTTTTGTCTCATTTACTATCTTTTTTATGTTTCAGATCTACCAGGATTTAGACGTTGCCTTTTGAGAACAAAACGGGGACAATGTTGGCTCAGAAGCAAGCAGAGGAAGCAATAGTTTCCAACTTTAGCGAGGCTCATGATCATGAGGGAAAGGAAGATCATCATCAAGACAAGGAGGAAGAAAACACCTCCTTGTTTAATGTCAAGAACTTTCTCTGGCATGGTGGCTCTGTTTGGGACGCTTGGTTCAGCTGTGCTTCCAATCAAGTACACCCACCAACCCAATACAAAAGAGACTACAAATTTTGCTTCTTCTTGACTCGCTTAACAAAACTTCTAATCCCTTTTAATTTCTGTTTCCCTTTTGCAGGTAGCTCAAGTGCTTTTGACACTGCCATACTCATTCTCTCAGCTGGGATTATTATCAGGCATCTTGCTGCAAATATTCTATGGAATCGTTGGAAGCTGGACTGCTTACCTGATCAGTGTGCTCTACATAGAGTACAGAAGCAGGAAGGAGAAAGAGAACGTTAACTTCAAGAACCACGTTATCCAGGTTGGTCACGATATACCATTTCTAGCTTAGCTTCTTTAACAGGACCACCACCCACCGCTAATGCCTAATCTTTAAAGCAAAAGCGTGTGAAATAAATATCCAAACTCACAGTGCCCAGAACCTCTTTCATCACTTTCCACTATGTTTAAATCACACTATACTGTTTTTGGTTGCAGTGGTTTGAAGTCCTTGATGGGTTACTTGGTCCATACTGGAAAGCTGTGGGGCTTGCTTTCAACTGTACCTTCCTCCTATTTGGATCCGTCATACAGCTTATTGCTTGTGCAAGGTGAGTCCTTTTTACATTTTTTACTCTCGAATCATGCAAATCTCACCTGGGTTTTGCTTAGTTTTAACTGTTGGTGTTGCTTTTTTTTTTTTTTTTCCTTCCTGTTTGAGAGCAGTAACATATATTACATCAATGACAATTTGGACAAGAGGACATGGACCTACATCTTCGGAGCTTGCTGTGCCACTACAGTTTTCATTCCTTCTTTCCATAACTATCGGATTTGGTCCTTTCTTGGCCTTGGAATGACCACTTACACAGCCTGGTACTTGACCATTGCAGCTGTTGTTCATGGCCAGGTAAATCAGTCATCAATGCCCCGATCTTTTGATCTCTCAGTACAGCTACTATTAATATTATTATCTTTCCAAAGATGCTTTCTTTTTCTCTTTACGTTTTCTGCTTAAAAAAGAGTTAAAAGTTCTGTGCTTGGTGAAAACTGTGCAGACTGAAGGAGTAACACACACAGCTCCCACAAAGCTTGTGCTGTATTTCACCGGCGCCACCAACATACTATACACGTTTGGTGGCCATGCTGTCACAGTGTAAGCTTTTCTTTTTTTACCCTTCCTGCTCTTTCACTTGTTTCTACACGGCTTCTCTTTGCAGCTTTTGCCGGCCTCTCGGGTTTCGAAATCCACAGACAAAATCATCTTATCTACTTTTGTTTGCTCTTGAAAAAACAACATTAACCCCATTTTTCTAGGAAAATTGCACAGCAAAATGGTCCCTATGTTTTACTTTTACTAAAAGAGAATACATGCCTCTCTGTTTCACTTAACCACTCTCCCTTTCATTTGTCTTCGCCTGGGGCATATAATATTGTTGTCTGATAGAGATTAGAAACTGCCACCATAGACTAGATTGTTTAGTTGCAGAACAGCTATAGAAAGATGTGACCTGAGGGCTCTTTGGTCAATTAGTTGGTTTTATTATATGTTCCCCATGTTCTTGTTGACCTTGTAATAGTTTTAATTGGACTACAGTATTAGCCAAATGTAAAATCCTTTTTTAATGTGAAGGGAATCTGATCAGTGAAATGTGGGTGGGAATTTTTCAGGGAAATCATGCATGCCATGTGGAAGCCACAGAAATTCAAGTACATCTACTTGTTTGCCACAGTGTACGTTTTCACACTTACAATTCCTTCTGCTACCTCTGTCTACTGGGCTTTTGGTGATGAGCTCCTCAACCATTCCAATGCCTTCTCTCTCCTCCCCAAGAATGCCTGGCGTGATGCCGCTGTTATTTTAATGCTCATTCACCAGGTCTGAAAATTACTCGCTTACTAAAAAAATTACCCTTGAATGAAAGTTGTTTTTACTTTTTTACTGTGAACTGACATTTTGTGTTTTTGGGCACTGGTGCAGTTTATAACATTTGGGTTTGCATGTACACCATTGTACTTTGTGTGGGAGAAGGTGATTGGCATGCATGACACAAAGAGCATTTGCTTGAGGGCACTGGCTAGGCTTCCAGTTGTGATCCCAATTTGGTTCTTGGCTATAATATTTCCTTTCTTTGGGCCCATTAACTCTGCAGTTGGGGCTCTCCTGGTTAGCTTCACAGTCTACATCATCCCATCTTTAGCTCATATGCTCACATACAGAAAAGCCTCTGCTAGACAGGTAAATATAATTAAGCAGTTACAATTTCTACTAATTCGTATCATTGATATCAACATGTCACATAATGTTATCGTCACACACACACACATAAATTATTCATAATGATGATGTCGTTGTTGAGTGGCGGCCTGTAGTTATCTTGATTGAGTGGGGGTATCTTAGGCATTCTAGTTTTGAGTGGGCACCTCCACCTTTGTACGATGGTTGGCTACTCACATTCCAGTAGTTGCAGTTCAGAGAGAGAGAGCAGCAAGTGTACAAAAGTCATTTATGGCTTGGATTTGGAAATGTTACGAGAAGAATTGAGATAGGTGGCCAGTCCCTTTCGTTTAGTTATACTCTACAGTTGGGACACTTGTACCATGCCTCGGCTGAGCTGTTTGATTAGACCTTTTTCAATTAGGCACTGTGCAGTTTGGTTAGTTTGGTGGTGACTTTGGTCCAACAGAAAACAAACCCAAAATAGAAAACTTGGTTTTTCTGTGGTCTGAGCACTATTTGCAGAGATTCATAACAAAACATAGAAACTGCAACGACCACGTAACTCAAGTGGTTAAAAACATTTACCTCCACCAGAAGTCTTGTGTTCGAAATCCTCTGCTCCCAATATACCTATTGATTTTCCCTTTTCCATTTTACTGTGTTTTGCAGAATGCTGCAGAGAAGCCTCCTTTCTTTTTACCAAGCTGGACTGCCATGTATGTGATCAACTCCTTCATAGTTGTGTGGGTTCTGGTGATCGGGTTCGGGTTCGGTGGATGGGCCAGCATGACCAACTTTGTGAGGCAAGTGGACACATTTGGGCTCTTTGCCAAGTGCTATCAATGCAAGCCTCCAAAACCACTGCCAGCAGCAGCAGCTCCTCACCACTAAAAAAACTTCGATTTGAGCTCAAAACTCTCTCCGAATCTGAATCTCTTCATATTTGTACCATACATGGGGAAGTAGTAATATTTCCCCTACATGTCATGTGTGCTGGATTTTGCATTTTTTCTTTTTTCTTTTTTAATTTTCTACTTTTTTTTGGGGTTAATTTAGTTATAATATAGTGTGTTGAGTTGTGATGATTCCATTCCTATCAAAAGCATAGGTTAAATTAATTAAATTAAAAAAAATATATATGTATTTAGGTATTTCATTTTTTCCAACTTTTTCGGTGGGATTTTGTAAGATTTTGTTGTTCAAATTTGGTATAGCTTTCAAGGTCATTATTAGTAGCATGTTTCCAAAGTGCCTTATAAAATGGCAACGTTATGGGCCTGCCTGGTCTCCATTTCCACGTGGCTTTATCTCAAGAGCTGTATGTGGACATGTTTTAATGGCTCCCATTGAGACATTGACCTTAGATTCCAATTTTATGAGAGCTGAGAAAGAATGGGGCGTGGACCCGCCCCACTTCCACATGTGTCGCACGTGGATGCCCTTATGTCACGTGCCATATCCTATGAAATTGCTGCTTGTGAACATGCATGAGATCCATGTGCTGTCTCCAAATTTGGTTAACTTCTGCATGTTTGGTTTTTAACCTGTCGAATGAGCAAGTTTCAGTTGAAGCCATTAGTCTCAATTTATATTCACGTGAACTTGGAAATATACTTTCTGAAGTAACTTGCTCCAATTGGACCAAACCAAGATCATCAGCAGTGGATTCGCATAAAAATAATGTAGATTTTTTTGAACCTCCAAAGCATCCAATTAGAGGCCGCTTGGTGCCGCTTCTTTTTCCATGAACATGGAGCATGACAAATTAATTAAAGAGAAGTAAAGAGAAAGGAGGAAGAAGAGGAGAAAGAAAAAGGAAAGGAGAGGGAGAAAGAAAGAGGTTTGAGTGAGTAGTGAGTCATCCTTGAATTGCTTTGCAAGATCTTGAAGGTTCTCGTAACTGAGACTTGGGAGTGGTGTTGGAGATTGTGGAAGAGTAATTTGGATTTAGCTAGCTTTGGAATTGAGGTAGGGGACATCTTAGGATTATGAATTTTTGGGATTATTTTAATTAAACTTTGGTGAAATATATTAAGGCTTTATATGTGTTGTGTGCAATTGTTATATTTGTATGATTTTATTTAAGGTATGTTAATCATTAACTTTTGTAAGTTTATGTTTGTTGAATATTATTTCAAGGGATTCACTAGTCTAGTGGTTTGAAGCAATTGCTTCCTCAAGTATTCGTGTAATGTGTGTGAGTTTAATATATTATCGAACCTCTCAATACGAAAGGCGCTACGTTCAAATTTTTAATTTTAAAATAAAAAGAAATACCTTTCATAACTCACGTAATCATGTTTTTGAAAATTCTTTAAATAGGGAGTTGTTAGTGACACATTAAAAAATTCATTATGCGTTCCTACCGTACGTTTTAATAAGGAAGGAAAAGTACATGATGACTTTTTGAAGTGCAGCACTTGCAATAATTTTCATGTGAATATATATAATAAGGTTTATTTGAAGTTATATATGATCATGAAGATAAATATTGAAAACAATGCGAAATGCATATTATGCATGTAACAATAGATTAGGTTATGGAAATGAGAAAGTAAGATTTTGAGTAGTTGAGTCTAACCAATGCGTAGGAATTTGCCGAGATGGGTGAAGCTGGAAAGGCAGGGAAGAATGCTGCTGAGATGAGTGAATCCGGAGACGAAGGTGAATCTGCTAAGATCATTGGATCCAGAGAGGAAATTAAGGTAGTTGAGCTCAACAATTAATGTGTTACTTATTCATGCATCAATCAAATATATCTCCTATATGAGAGCACGAATATATGTGTGCTTTATATATGTTGAAAACAGGGAACCAGAAGAGCAAGCTATGAAAGACAATGGTCGATCAAGTGGCCAGCAGATACATTCGACGAGGTCGCAACATTCGACAACTTGAGCATCTTTCATGTTCCAAACAAACTTCGAAAAGTCGACGACAATGCCTACAGCCCTCGCATTATCTCAATCGGACCTTACCATCGTAAAAAAGGCAACCATGAGCTTGTCACAATGATAGAGCACAAGGGCCGTTACATGCGATACTTCTTTGACCAAATCAAAGATCCTCAAGAGAGCCTCCAAGTCCCACTTGAGTTCCATTTTCCGGTCTACAATCTAGACACAACGGTTCGCCGGAGCTACGCTGGGGGTGCTCGGGACCATGATGCCGAAAGCCTTGAACACATGGTGTCGTTTGATGGCATTTTCATATTGGAGCTCTTCCTCAGGTATGACCAATATTGCAAAAAAGTTCCCCTAATAGACCAATCTGATGCAATTTTCAACAATGGTTGGATGATCCCTGCCCTTAGGCGTGATCTCGCATTGCTCGAAAACCAGATTCCCTTCTTTGTTCTACAAGAATTGTACGACGTTGTCAAGCCTCGAATCGTTAACTACAAGCCGCCACACTCCATCACTTGCCTTGCTCTTAATTTTTTCGAACCCATGAAGGAAAAGGAAATGATAAAAGACGAGCCTGAGGGAACAGAGTACAAGCATTTGCTTGATCTCTTGCACAAATTGTACCACCCAGCTTCATGCCTTCTTAAAGACGAACCGCGAAGCAATTTCGAAAATTGGGGTTTCGATTTCTGCGCTTGTGATCTTTTAGAGGCTGGAGTTGTGTTTCTATGTAACTCGGACCACTCCTATAACATAACTTTCACTAAAGGAGTGATGAGAATTCCACAAGTGTATATTGACGACAGAACAACTTCACTGTTGAGAAACCTGATTGCTTATGAGCAATGCAGCCTCAGCAGCAAGCAGCACATCACATCCTACGCCATCCTCATGAAGAGCCTCATCCGTTCGCCGCATGATGTTACGTTACTTAGGGAACAAGGCATCATGAACCAGAATTGGATCAAGGACGAAGAGTATTTGACCTACTTCAATGGAATTCTAGATGAAGTTGTTGTGAAGGACTTTTGTTTTGGTAAGCTGTGCAAGCAAGTGAATGCCTACGCTAGCAAGTACTGGTTTCGGAGACGGGTGAGGTGCCTGTATAAGACTTATTTCTCTACTGCTTGGAGTATGATTTCGTTCGTTGCGGCGGTTTGTCTTTTTGTCCTTACTATTGCACAAACATACTTCGCCATGCACCAAGCTCATCAGTAGCTAGCTATAGCTAATGCTTGTTTCATATACTCTGTTTTTTCAGTTAATGAGGTTGGGGCTGGAGAGTCTTTTGGTCCATATCCTTTGAGTTTAATTAGTCATTGCTGTTATGTGTTTCAGATTCTTCCTCTATAACGAGTTCGTATGATCTTAATTTGTGTTTTACCAATTGACATATACACAATTATATGGAGCTTAAAATGGGGAGATATCAGCTCTGTCACTAATTGTATATACTTGTGAGTTTATCTTTCGAATTATGTGTAAGAAATCTCTCCCAAAGCTAATACACTCAATAAGGAATGAATGTCTACATCAATAATCCAAAAAACAAAAAAGAGAGGAAAAGAGCTCATCATCTGCCTGGGTTTATGTGTTGTATTATTAACAATTCTAAACAATTACACGTAATCATAGGAAATCACAGTCATATCAACCAAATCCACAAGATTGACCTTTTTTGCTACTGGGATCGTCTGTGTCTGGCGACCGGTCAGATATGATGGGCGACGAAGAACATCGAAGCACATAGAAGCTTTAATTTATTTTTTTTTGGGTTCAAAGAAGAACATAGAAGTTTGGACTCGAAGTAAGCAAACCAGGAAAGTGACAAGCCCTTAGAAAATATGTCAGGAAGCTGAGTGTGATTGGAAGCAGAATATAGAATAGGTGAAGAGACTCATGATCTTATTTTAGTGGAAGGTATTTAAAGATGCTAGTGAGCTAATGGGGTTGGAGTCAAATCGAATGACTCAAATATACATTTATAATTGCAAGTTGATCTTAGATCTGGTCTTTGCTTCTGGGCTTATGTCACCACATTCCATATGCTAACAAACTAAGACTAATGTACTTAATGGATCATGAGTAGCATACGTGTCTGAAAAAGGAAAAGAAAATGGTAATGATATGAGTATAAGATAAAATATATTTTTAACTCGATCAAAGACCAAGTCTTCGTAAAGATTAAATAACTAAGTGGAGACTCTGGCGTTGTGAAAGGGAAAGCAAATATGAAATGTGTTTATTTTAAGTTAATTCTAGTCTCTATCTTTGTTGAGAGCATCCAACGTTGAAGCATGGAAGCTTTGTCGTAGTTCTCAAGGTTTTTTGTTTTCTTTTAAAAGTGATTAGCAAATTAATTAGTATGTCAAAGTTAGATTTATCAAAGCGTATTAGAGCGAGGCGGTTGTCCATTCTTTCTTATTATTAAATTTTGAGAGAATCATCTTTCAAGAAAAATGTGGAGATTCATAGAGTCTTTATATTTATTTATATGCCCTATGAACTAAGGAAAATTACTCATAAACTAAAGGCAATAATAATACTAATTCAATTCCCTGCAGGGAAGCTCAGATTAGTTCTCGACAGGACGACAAGGGGAAGATTTGATGAAAATGGGTGAGATGAGAGAGGAATTTCAGGTGACTTAACCTCTCTAGACTTTGCTTTTGAATAGACATTGAATAATTTGATTTTAAAGAAAAAGGATATAATCTCTTCATATTTTGGAGTCTAAGTTACATTTTTTTTTCTCCATCTTTCTTTCTCCTTATCCTTCCCCCTCCTCCTTTCCTTGTTCTGCATGATATAATGACCAATGTTTTCAAAGGCGAGGCGTATAAGTGAGGCATTTTTAGTAGCGCTATGAGAGGCGTAAGCCTTTTGAACATTAATTTATTTTAATAAATTTTTTATGAATAATACAATACAATTAAATTGTACAACTAATTCTTATTCAACCATAACAATCTTTTAAATATAATCAAATATAAGTACTAATTGTCATTCAAAGCATAATAATCAATCCCACAATACAAAATATTTATTCAACATCAAAACAAATTATACAAGTATGATGCATGTACGTAAAAAAAAAAGACTTACTTACAGTCAAAAGATGAAGAGAATTCTTGAAATTGATGGAGTTATATGGTAAGGGTCTAAATTAGGGTTCTACATGTACTATACAATATATATATATATATATATAGTCCATGTGTTAATATATTAATTTAGAGAAAGGAAGGAAAAAAAAAAAAAAGGTAAGTAGAAAAGCTACAGCGGGTTGGAGTTAGAAAAAAAAAAGAAGTTATTAATTCTTGCAATAAGTTTATTACAAGAAAGGTAAGGAAAAAAAAAACTGAAACAGCGTTTTTTCAACACCAAGTGAAACGACGTCGTTTCACTTTAAGATTTTTTTTTTAAACCATTGCAATCAAAACGACGTCCTTTCATGACAATAAACCTGAAAAGAAAAAGACTTTATTGACACAGAGAGATAGGTGGAAGAAGGCTTTTATTGATAAGCTCAGCAAAAAGATAGGTAGAAGAAGCCTCATATCACCAAGTGTAAACTACCACAGTCGGTTGGTAGCCTTGCTCTTAACTTCTTTCATCCTGTGAGCCGAAAGGAAATTAAAGAAGATCCTGCCGGTGCCAAGCATTTGTTAGATCTCTAGCACAAATTCTACTTCCACCCGAATGGTCAATTGCCATTCAAGCTTGAAATTGATTCGAACAACGAACAACTTTCTGCCTTGCAACGAGCAACTTCACGCCTTCTCGGCAAGATAAAAACAGAAAAGCAAACTCCATGCTTGCCTAGTCATCATCAACGTGATCCAGCAAGCACGGGAATGTGGGAATTTGATTATTGCTCTTCAGAACTTTTGGAGTCTGGAATTGAGTTTAAAGTTGGACCAAGCACCCAGCAATATTTATTGGACATAAAGTTTGAGGACGGGGTGATTATAATTCCTCAGCTGCGCATTCATGAGACTACAAATTCACTCTTGAGGAATCTGATTGCTTATGAGCAATGCTGTCTTCGGAGCACGCATAGTATTGAAGATATTTTGGAAGATATAGTTAGTTTCTGTATAGGATAGGTTGTAGTCAACACTCTACCTAATTGGTGAGTTGTGATTACCACCTTTTCCTTGATTTAAGGTTTTCTTGTAATTAGTGTTGGCCTTTACAGCTTAATTTGTGGGTAAAGTCTGTGGTGAGGGTAAAGCATGTTGTCTGGTGCTGGTGGTTTCTTGCCCTTACTCAATCTCTCTATTTATTTGTGTATTGTGTAATTCTCCTCATGATGAAATATACAAACATTCATTGAAAATCAACACATAGGATTACATCCAGCGCCGGTCCATTGATTTTGGAGGCCCTGTGCAAATATGGATGTCGAGACCCTATATATACAAGTAGGAAAAAAAAAATCCATATAGAAACAAAAATTTCTGACACGGGAAGAACACATTCGGAAAGAGCTTTCCATAAAAATTTCTTTAGTCACCATTCCAAATCACAGAGCTGATAAATTGATTTTCCAATTTCAATGCTTGGTGAATTCTCATGTGAATAAGGGATGGAGAAAAGAAATGTAATTTTGAGGAAATGGCTAAAGCTTGGGTTTTTACAATCCAAAATTTGATAGAAGAGGGTGGTATACTAGTACTGAAGAGAAATGGCTTTATTTTGATGGAGGAGAGTGAGAAAGACTTGTTGAAAGAGAAAAGAATATTAGAATGGTTTTGCAGCTTCAGAGTTGGGAAGAGGAAAACACAAGTTTCAAACCATAATAAATAAATAAAAAGAAGAGTTGCAGCGTGAGAGTTGGGAAGAAGAAAATAAATTAAATTAGGGCCTCTACTCTCTAAGTCGTAGAATTTGTTGATAATTAATATTCAATTCAATTTTGGTTTTGGTGCCTTGCATGTGGTGTTGGGGGGTGATATTTAATATTTCATTTTATTTTCATGTTTTAGTTAATTTAATGGGTTGACTTGGAAAAATTTGGAGGCCTCTAAATTTTAGGAGCCCTGTGCGGTCGCACACCTCGCACACCCCATGGGCCGCCTCTGGTTACATCATATGTCTTCCTCTTGAAGAGTCTCATCAGTACCTCAGGGGATAGCAAACTGCTTCAGGCAAGAAATATTATGGAGCACAATAATCGGATTGGAAGAAGACAGAGAATTTTTGGGTCAATTTGAAAGTGTTCTAGATCAAGTTGTTATGAAGGACAACTTTTGCTATGCTGCTTTGCTCCACCAAGTGAACAAATATTGTAAGTCCTGGTACAGTTTGAGCAGACTTCGAGTATCTCTGTGGGTGCAATTTCAAAGGCAGAAAAGAATCCTCTGTGACACATATTTTTCTCCTCCGTGGAAAGTCATATCACTCATGGCTGGAGTTTTCATTCTCTTCGCTTCATTGCAGACATACTATACAATTTATCCTCGCCACTGATTTTGCACCTTCTTTCAACATTGAAAGAAAATTACCACTAGCCCTGCTCTCGTATGGAGTCACCACTTTGGCCAGCACTTTACCCCTTACGGGCCGACCCGGTGTGAGCGGGGATTAGTCTGGGTTGTAGTTAAGGCTTAAAGGTGCCACCCATAGTTGGGGCCCATCCAGGACCACCTCGTGGTTCAAACAAAAAAAAAAAGAAAATTACCACTAGCCAATGGGTTCTCACGACTGTGGCAGTGGATTCTTCCTCCCCCATGGCATTTAGAATTGAACTTCAGTGAGGTTTCTTTACTCCAATGTAACCAAAAAAGAAAAAAGAAAATTACCCCTAGACTAGACTCTAGGAACTAGTTACTACGCTTGTTTAATTGTTGCTTTTGATTTGTTTCAGTTATTTATTTTAATTTTATATTTCTCATAGTGAAGTGGGGTTCCAATTGCTGTTCTGGAAGGTTTCTGTTGGACCATCCTATTCCTATGAAGCTGTTGTTTCTTTAGCCTGCAACCTTTTGCAATAAATAATAAGATTGAATAGAGGATGATCAGAGTAGCCTCAACCACAACACTCTTCATACAAACAAAACAACCATCAGAGAATCACATTTTCCATTTTCACTTTTTGTATCTATCTGAGCCTCCACCTTTGACATACCCTGTTCGGCCCCAAGGGCATAGCCATTGTTCATTCTTTTGGGCCTTTGTTAAAAGCCTTTTTATAAACTTACGCCTGGCTCTCCCCCTCATGCTCTCAAAACAAGAAAGGGATGGAAAATATTTACTCAAATTCTAGTACAATAAAAATTTGTTGCTTACACATATATACACAGTGTACACACCATAAACTTCTTCAAAATTGAGAATCTTAACTGAAAATTTGTAAATTGGGGGACTTATTTTCTCAAATCCATCTTCTTCCTGCCATAGAATTAATAAAGAGAATGGACAAAACATAAAGCAAACAAATTCCAAAATTAAAAGAAATCATCAATCAATTGTTCAACAATCCGGACTTTAGTCTTCATTAGTAGGTTAATTGTCTTAGATTTGAAGTTTAATGAATAAGTGGGGCTTTTCTAAGTTTGGCTCTTATTAATTTTGGATTAAATAATAGGGCAAAACATAATATATATGTATATAAGTTTATATAAATTTGAGGCTCTAGACGACTGCCTTACCTGCTTATGCGCAGGGCCGCCTCAGGTCAGATCAACTTTTCTCGGTAAAATATAATAGTATTTTCTTAGGTTGTTAAGACAATATAATAAGAATATATACTTAGAAAAAAAGATATAATATATATGGAAATATTATATTTTCATAGTTTAGAGTTAAGATTCTTGTGGATCACCTAGGCCGGCATGTGCCGCTAAGACCATGTCCAATTAGCCGGTAAAAATATTAACAAGAGAAGCCATTTATTAAATTCGTGTAAAATTATTAACAAATTCTAATTCGACTCACTTGGAGCTCCCTTATGTATTTTTATTTTAAAGATATTGCTGGCCTTGCTCTCATGTTCTTTCAACCTTTGAGCCGAAAGCCGATACCTAAAGATCAAGATGAGCTGGGGACAGATTTCAAGCACTTGCTTGATCTCTTGCACCAATTCTACTTCCAGCTGGTGAGGTGTCAATCAAGGTCAATATTAACAGGGAATTTATTTCCAACATTAAACTAGGAGAACAAACTACTTCCTGTCATTATTTCAGCAAAATATTCCAAAGAAGGAAAATGAAACACCTTACTTCGTCATGCCTTCCTGAACCTGATGATACAGCAATAAATAACAAGTGGGGATGCAATTACTGCGCTTCGGAGCTCTTGGAGTCTGGAATTCAATTTCAAATTGGGTCATGGGAGGACCATTTATTGAACATAACTTTCAGCAACGGAGTCATCAGCATTCCCACTGATCATCGACGAGACCACGATTTCAGTGTTCAGGAACCTCATTGCCTTTGAGCAATACAGTCTTACCTCGATACATGGAGTTACATCATACGCCTGTCTCATAAAGAATCTCATCCGTAACTCGGCTGATTCCAGGCTGCTTTAGGACAAAAAGATCATAAAGCACAATCGGATCGGGGACCAGGAATATTTGAGTAAATTCAAGACTATTCTTGATGAAGTTGTTGCCAAGGGCGACTTCTATTTTGGTAAGTTTCGAGATGAAGTGTGCTAAAATATGAAAACTATAAGAGAATATTTGTTTGTGGGAATTTTCTATATATTCTTCTCCTTGTAGGAGGTCATATTTATGATACAACAAAACCTGAATGGGCAAGTAAATAATAAATTCCTAAATCTATTTACAGTAGGAAATCAGGAATTAAAGTAAATCAATTACAAATAAAATAGGAATCCTTGGTGTGTAAGGAAAGTAAGTCAATATCCACAAGTCACGCCAACACTCCCCCTCACGTTGGTGCATAGATGTCGCCAATGCCCAACTGATCCAGTGAATTGTGGAATGCTTTACTGGAAATC
>NW_007362522.1:37729-59256 GCF_000346735.1 Prunus mume
AGTCGAAATCGGGATCGAGGTCTGAATCATAGACAAATTCGGGGTTGTGGTCATCATCGGAGTTGGGGTCGAGATCGTCTTCGGAGTCGGGGTCGGGGTCGTCGTCGTCATAGTCGAGGTCGGGGTTGGGGTCGTCAAAATAGGATCCTGATTCCTGATCGGGTTCGGAGTCATCAAAATAGGATCCTGATTCAGGATCAAATTCGGGGCCAAAATCTGCATCTGTAGGAGCTGAGCCATTTAGGCACTCAACTCAGGTATGGTTGGTTGAGAAGGAGAGAAGGAGAGAATATTTGTTTGTGGGAATTTTCTATGTATTCTTCTCCTTGTAGGAGGTCATATTTATAATACAACAAAACCTGAATGGGCAAGTAAATAATAAATTCCTAAATCTATTTACAGTAGGAAATCAGAAATTAAAGTAAATCAATTACAAATAAAATAGGAATCCTTGGTGTGTAAGGAAAGTAAGTCAATATCCACAAGTCACGTCAACAAAGTGAACGAATATTATACGTCCTGGTGGAGTTTGAAAAAGCTTCAAGTATATTTGAGGCTGCGTTTTTTCAAAGAAACTAGGCTCCTTTTCAGCACTTATTTCTCTTCTACATGGAGTTTCACCTCATTCCTGGCTGCTTTTGCCCTTCTCATTCTCACTTCCTTACAAACATACTATACCATACACCCTCGCAGCTGATACATATATATACTTGTTTTCTTGATTCCTCATCTTTCTTTCTGCGTATGCATGCATATGCGCGATTGAATTGTATGGACTTGATCATCTGAATAAAACTTGAAAACAGCAGTCTTAAAGAGTGCTGACTAGATTACTCAGTACCTAAGCTTGCTCAGCTGGCTAAGCATCACGTGCTGTCACGTGCTATCACAAGACTAGTCCGTTAGTTTTGAGTTAGTTCGATGGTTAGCTGTGTTAGTTCTAAAACTCAGTATATAAACTGAGAGGCTTCTCTTTGTAAGGTCATAATGTAAAATTTCATCAGAGAATATACAAAGAATTCTTTGTTTCTTCTCTCAATTTCCTTCCATTTTCTTCACAACTTAGATCAGAGAATATCAAAACTCAATCATCTGCCTCGGTTTCCAAAGCCGAGGAACTACTACGCGGGAGTGCCCTGAAGACCGGGTCCAAGCATAGAGTATTTTTATGAGTTTACTTTTTATTTCACCTAGTTTGACTTGACCTTGGAATATAGTACAATTTGTTCTTGAGAAGTGCTTGGACGATTACTTGAAAACCAGATCCCCTCATTTGTTCTCGAACTTTTGCAGCAAGCACTGGAAAATGGGAATTCAACTATTGCGCTTCAGAACTTTTGCAGCTCCAATCTTTTTGCAAAATGTTCTTGCAATCTTTCAAGCAGATTGAATAAATGGTGACTTTCATCAATGTCATTAGTAACAGTAGTTACCACTGACTTGGGAGTCACTTTCCAAGATGTGTTGAATCAGACAGATGGAGGCAATGTTGACAAAACAGAAGACGGTTCAAGGCAATCTTTTATATTTTTTGTTTGGTAGTGGAGATGCAGGGCCAAAGCCCAGACAGACAAAAAACAAAACAAGAGACAACCTTGGACTAGGCCCTTCCTAAGAAATTGGATATAGAACCAGGCCGATCTGTAAACAGATGGAAGCCTAGTTCAAGTAGATTAGATATAATTTTTTTTTTTAAAAAATGGCTGATTTCTTCTAAAATGGATTAATATGTCATAGGCACAAAATCAAAGCTAGCCTCATCAGATTTGGAGGAAGAGAACATGTGGGCCATGTGAATGAAATTTTTTATATGTGCGTTAATATGTCAAAGGTTTGTTAGATGAATAATATGTTAACGTTGATTAAGCACCGAACTTGACTTTGAATTGTCAACTTATTTGGTAAATACATCGAAAATAAACTTTTTACAAAGCATGTTTTCTAATTTACCTCCATAATGCGCGTGTGTGTGTGTTTTTTTTATGACATTTCTTTGAAGAAGTGCGATTTTGTGAGGCAATCTCTATTCTTTTTCCAATTTTTACCTCAAATTTGGTAAAATATGGGTGAGCGGCCTATTTTCTTTTCTTGGCTCCTCCTTGCCGTTGGGGTAAAATATGGCATTTTTTCTTACAAACAAATGCATGCTTGGCACAAAATAAATAAATAATTTATTTTACATTAAGTTTTTCTTCCGGGAGGGATCAATTATATATTTTACAATCAGTTTTTCTTCCTATCCCATTAGCATTGTCAATAGAAATTTTTTTACTTTTTTATTTTTGAGAGGAAGTAGTAAATTTTCATTAAAATTGTCAAAGGTTACAGACTCGAGCGAACAAACGTGGCCACATTAAAACCTTACTTAGGAAAACCCAGTTGGACAAAACCTGAGACGAAAAAAAAAGAGTGCCACACGCTCCATAAAGGCTACAAACAAAACTCATGACAACTTCAGAATATCAACGTCAGCTTGAAGAAACACATTGGGCTATGGAGGACCCTCTTCAAGCCAGACATCTCTAGACACACTACTTAAAGCAAACTTAGCAAGTCAAATTGTCAATAGAAATTTCAACAAGCATATTCTGTGAGCCACACCATTTATTTCAATTTACATGAACGTTGCTTTGTAATTATGCTGACCTTTCGGGGGCCTGTCTAATGCACTATCTTTGGAACAAAAAAATTGAAACCTTAAAAAAGGTAAGATACTAATGTAAACGGTGTAAAAAATATCTAATAGGAGATGCACATGTTATAGTATAATGAAATTACAGCTGTGAGCATGTGAGCATGTGACCATCTTCTTCCTTGCTGGCTCCTGCTCAGAATATACAAAACATTCAAAATCACAGCTTAAGTCATCCTGAAACAGCCATAGTATTACAAAACACTCATGGTCACTTGTAAATATAATAGCAGTTTGCTAGTTGCTGAACTTCCCCTGCATTCTGGGTTTCCCGAGCGCCCAACCAAAAGTAATTGCCCGAATGCTTTCTACACCTTAGATTTGAACCCTTTGCTTCTGCCCCGCTTGGTCTAAAATAAAAATATAACTAAATTTTTAGCCTCAGTGACCCCTAAACTGAAATCCAATTTTCAAACTGAAAATGAATGAGATGACAATACATATTTATGATGAGCTCAACACTTTATTATACGACTAGTTCATTATGTCGTAAGTTTATTGTGGATGAATTATCTGGTTGTGAATACCTTCTGTTTGTTAAAGAAACAAAAATCTAGTTAATAATTTGCTACTAATATATATGTCGTCAGTTATATGATTGGTTGGAGTCGAGTTGGAGGATTATCCCCACCCTACTGTCCAATCGGATGTATGTTAGTTTAAGTGATTACAAGTTGTTCGTTAGATAAAAATTATGTGAAATGTTACTAGGACGGTTGTATGCGCCCAAATCACGATTGTAGGAGATATGTATGTATCTACTAGTAAAAAATTCTTCGAATTGGCATCTTCAATTTTCCAGCGAATCAATCCCCCCTCCCCCCCAAAAAAAAGAAAAAAAGAAACATGCAATTGTTTCGACTTTGGAGGGTTGCTGCTTAGATAAGTGGCATACGCCAGCTTTTCGTCATAGGACGAGGCACAAAGTTTACAGAGTCTTTTTTTTTTGCTTCTCTTTAATTTGGTAAACATACAAGTGAAATGATAGGTGGAAAACCTAGCCCCATCTTTCTAACAAAAACACTAATAAAGCCGTTTTCACTTTGAGAGGGGAGGAAGTCATCGTTCTTCCTCCCTTCTCCTCTTCCCCCATTTTTAAAGACAGAAGAAGTTTCTCGTATTTGTCTTCGTTTTATTATGATTTTCCTCCAACTATCATAGGCGATTGCGTCATGGCGTCGGATCTCCATATACGTTTAGACATCGGATCTTCCCCTGCGTTTCGGCGTCGGATTTCTACCACCTTTTTTGTGTGGTTTCTTTCTTTTTAGAATAAGTTCTATAGACTCTTTGGGTTCTCTGTGTAGTTTTCACCTTTAATTTGGAATAATTTCTATAGACTCTTTGGATTCTCTGTGTAGTTCTCTGGTCGTTTGGTAGTTTGTTTTGGTTATTTGTTTTTCCTTTTTGGTTCTTTGTAGCAGTCCAAAGTGGCCTAATCGGCCTCTTTTGTTAGTCCATGGCATGTATGGTACTCATTCCAACCATGAGATTTGTCCCATGTGGTTTTTCTAGAAAGGTTTTAACGAAACCACCACTGTATTCGTGCCAATCTATATATGCCTATTATGGTTTATGAATGACATCTTCTAAATTAATAAAAAGTTTATCGTTAGATAAAAATCATGTGAAATGTTTACTAGGACGGTTGTATAAGTGAATGCTTGGTTTCGTCATAGGAGGAGGCACAAAGTTTACAAAGTGTTTTTGCTTTACTTTAACTTGGAAAACATATAAGTCAAATAGAATATTCATTAAGTAGATCAAGACCAACCAAGTCGTCCTATAAAATAAATAACTACTTGGAGGGAGGGTCTGCCGTACGTTGTGATGGAAGTAGAAAATATTGTTATTGCAAAGTTGAACAGTTCTTTGCCTATAAGCTTATGTGACGCACATTTTCGAGAATATTTTTCTTTTGTTAACTTTGGAGATAGGAGACTGGGATGGTAGAGTCATTTTCTATTATAATTTTCCATTTTCAACGAATTGATTAGAAGACAATGCTCAGTCGTCTTGGAGGCTCAGATTGGTGGTCGGACGCGAGGAAGGAAATCCTGCTGAGATGATCGACTCAGACGAGGAAATTCAGGTAAATATTGATCAGGTAATTGAACTCCCTTTCTACCTTGTCTTTTTGGATAGCGGAGATTGAAGAAAGACTCGGAGGAGTAAATGAAGCAGAGGACTCATGCATCTATAAAGTTCCAAGTAAGCTTCGAAGAGTAAAGCAGGACGCCTACAACCCTCGTGTTGTCTCAATTGGGCCTTTCCATCGAGGAGACCCCGACCTTGTAGCCGGTATGAGAAAGCATAAATGGCGTTACATGCTAAGCTTTCTTCAGCAAACAGACGATCCTTATGAGTCTCGCAGTTGCTTGAAAAACTGCACGGAAGCTATTTATAATTTAGACATGAAGGTTCGTCAATGCTACGCTGAAAATGTTGAGTATGACAAGAATAACCTTGCGCAAATAATGTTACTTGATGGTTGCTTCATATTGGAGCTCTTCCTCCGGTACTATGCCAAAAATGCAGGAGAAAAAAGCAAACCCGATCCAGTATTCAAAAGTTCTTGGATGGTCACAGCTCTTCAACATGATCTAGCATTACTTGAGAACCAAATCCCCTTCTTCATCCTCGAACTTTTGTATGAGCTTGTCAGGCCTTTTGTCGTGAGCCGTAAGCCACCACACTCGGTGGCTGGCCTTGCTCTCATGTTCTTCCAACCTTTGAGCCGAAAGTCAATACCTAAAGAAGATCAAGACAAGCTGGGCGCAGACTTCAAGCATTTGCTTGACCTCTTGCACAAATTCTACTTCCTCCCAGTACCTCATGATCATGAGGTGTCAATCAAGCTCAATTTTAATATGGAATTGTCTTCCAATTCCAATACTAAAGAAGAAGAACCTTTATGCAATTTATTTTTCAGAAAAATGAGAAGAAAAATGCAGACTTTTTCATTCCTTCCTGAACTTGCTGATCCAGATAGCAAAAACAAGTGGGGATTCAACTGTTCTGCAACGCAACTTTTGGAGTCTGGAATTCGGTTTAAAGTCGGGTCGTCGGAGGACCAGTTGTTGAACATAACTTTCAGTAACGGAGTTATCAGGTTTCCCCCATTGGTTATGGACGATTCTGCGAGTTCAGTCCTCAGAAACCTAATTGCCTTCGAGCAGTGCAGTCTTAGTAATATGCATGGCGTCACCTCATATGCATTCCTTATCAAGAGTCTTATCCGTTCCTCAGCGGATATCAAACGGCTTCGTCAATATGGGATCATACAGCACAATTGGATTGGAGACCAAGAAAATTTCAGTCAATTCGAAGGTATTGTAGATGGAGTTGTCATGAAGGATTTCTATATTGATAGATTGTGCGCCGAAGTCAATGCATACACCAGTAGATACTGGTTTCGAAGATACATCAAGTACCTTTATCGCACTTATTTCTCTTCTGCATGGAGTAAGATAGTATTTATTGCCTCGATTTTGGCCTTCATTCTCACTTCCTTGCAGACATACTTCACCATTTACCCTCGCTAATACTAGCTTCTCTAGGGGGAAGGGTGGTTACGATTGCAGGGCTGGATTGATTTCTCTTGGGCCATCTATCGAGTTTAGATTTTCATTATGTGTGTATATCGTATAGTCCTCTATATGATATCCACACATATCGAGTCTGTATCCTATTTCTATACACTACAAGAAAAAGGTCAGTAGTGATCAATTTCTCAGTGACTAAACTGAGAATGGTCACAAAAGGTATGCATTTAGTGACTAAATATGTCTCTAAAATGATTGGGGCATAGTTTTTAATTTTTAATGACCAGATTTGGTAATAAATAGTGAATAATTTAAACTTAGTCACTGAAAAGATACAAAATAGAGTACATAATCTACATTTTGTCTAGTTTATCTAGTTTCTTTTAGGTTCATAAAGTCTCCATTTTGTATGTTTCGTGGTTAATATGATTCGATGCTTATTTGTTTACCATCCTCTCCTTTGGCTTTGTTCTCAGTCTAAATAATCTTATTCCTTATAGCATTATTAGTTAAAGTCCATTTACAAGATGCTTTTTGACATCTCCCTTTCTGTAAAATTGCATCTTCTTATTCAATTTTCTGAAGTACTGATAACTTGGAAGTCTAAAACTATAAGCGTAAGATAAATAAACAGGCTGTTATATTGTGTTGAATTTCATTATTATAATGGTTTGCTTTAAGCACCTTTGATTATCAGTCATCAAAATTTACCATCCTCTTTAGGCTAGTTTTATACATCTACCTATAAGAACATGAAATGCAAAATAATTGGAAGTATTGACAACTATTGTGTACATCTCCTCGTAAACAACCCCATATAATATAATACTCCGAGTAAAAAATTGGAAGAATCAACGACCTAGCTCTCACATATTAATTAACTCTAATCTACCAGAGGAAAAAACAAGAAGCACCATATATTAATTTATTTGGACCAACCACGCATTTGTTTGTATCTTACTGACATTTTGATCCAATCCAACCAAGGAGGAGCCAGGAGGGAAGAAAAATGGTCACAATTACTTTTCTATGTTTACAAAAACGAGTACATTATCCCTCACTTGATTTGACTTGACCCAGTTCCTTCCCGGAAGAGAGAGGCCTTAATTAAAAAAGATTCACTTTGGGATAAATCTCTTACTAAGTCATGTGGTTAAAGAGAGAGACTCATGCACGGATGTATCCAATAGTGATAGGGCTAATTCTCTCCCGTTTGTGACTCAATACAATCGTGTATATGTAAATTGGGAAAACATAATAAACTAAGATGATAAAAACTCATTATACACGGAGAATCTTTAAAATACATAACATAAATGACTAATGAAACTCAAAGGATGGAGCAGGAGAAATCCTCCAGTCCCAACCTCATTGATTTTATAACAAAAATACAGAGCATATGAAAGAAGCAATATTAGCTAGTGAGCCGGGTGAATGGCGTAGTATGTTTAAAGTTACACTTGGATGAATTTTATGCATGGAGATTTTTGAATGGTGGTGAAGGCCAAACCTCAGGAGGGCCAGAGGATGGGGTTCCAATTAGAAACAAATTTACTCATTCATTTTATTTTCAAATTGACAATTGGAATGTGTTCTTGGAAAAGTTAGTAAGGGCGAATGAGGCTTTTCTACACACTCCCAAGATACCATGGGAATTTGAACTAGGTTAACTTTTTTTTAATTATGCAGAGGGTGGAGGACAATTGGCGTTGATAAAGGGGTAGGCTAAGTCTGATATAACTAGGTTAACTTTTTTTTTTTTAATTATGTTTTTTTTAATTATTTTTAGTTATAGTGAATTAATGGAAATGCTTTTAAACTTAATGGAAACTTTAACGGAGTTAGACGTAGGTGGTGGATTACAACAATTTACAAAGTCCATTTGGTTAAAATTAAAAATTAAAAATTCAGGTGGTATTTATACAAATTTTCCTTTATTTATTAATAGCTGAAATGAGAAACCAACACTTAAATCATTGAAAAAGGAAGAAACATAACGAAGAAGTGTTCATATTTTAAGGAAACTGACCATCAGTGGAAGCAATCCAAACTAGTATTGTACTAATTATGAACAAGAGCATGCAACACAATTTTGGAAATCCGAATGCATAAATGAGAAAGAAACTGGGGCAAATCATCAGAGGGCTGAACCCAATTATTATGAGGAGTGAAAAGAAGCCACTAGGCCTTAAAGAAGTAGCCACATCAGGAAAGCAAGGGAACAATGGGATCAACAAGAACCACCATTCCCAAAACTAACCTTGCACACCTGAACCTTTCACGAATTTCTAGCCAGCCAAAAGATCAGACAAACGAGCCCTAAGAGCATGACAAACAGAACAACCCTAGGAGATAAGGAATTGTCCTGGGTTGTAGGGTAGGAAGAGTTTCCTCTAGTGTTACGGCCAGTGCTTCCTGTGCTCATCCCTTGAAGAAATGAATAGTTCGTTTTCTGGGTTCCAAGGGAGGAAGCGCTTCCATGAAACACGTTACGCTGAGTTTTACTACTCTTCTTATCTTCTTTGGCCATATTGCGATTGTTGGAGGCGATTGAGAGAACCCAATCTCGATATCTCTTTTTTTATGAGGAAATGAAAGTTAATCGACTCTACCCTAGCAAAGCCTTAGGTGTTGTATATATAGTACATACACGAGAAACTTGGCAATCCCTATTTGTAAAGAGTTGAATTCAAACAATGAAGAGTACGCGCTTTCGGTAGAAAGTAGGTGAGTTGTTTACTAGGAAGGTTCTATAAGTCAATGCTGGCTTGGTTGCGGCCAATATAGCCATGAGTTATTTGCAGTCACACCAGTCAGGTATATCATGTCATACAAACACCAGAATTTTCAAAAATTACATGAACATAATTGAGGTTTCAATTTCAATTATTATTATTATTTTCTTCAGGAGGAAAATTATATTATAATCGAATAGCATCGTTTACATCTCGTGCTAACATATTAAAAAGCCACATCGGTCCAACTTGATCCCAACAATGTGAGCCACCAAGTCGAGTTACATGTCTCCAACAACAACAAAAAAAGTCGAGTTTTATATGTACATATATAATTAAGGCCACTGCGCATGTGTGCACAGTGATACATCCGTGGCCAATACTAGTGTCAGTCATGGACAATCTGTGGCCAACATATTACATTGGCTACATATCACATGCTGTGATCCAAGCATAATGATGTCATTAATTTTACGCCACAACAAAAAGTCATATGAATAGACTTAAGTACCCTTAGATCTAAAACTCACAAAAATCTTAAAATCAAAACAAGCGTTTAGGGAACACTCATGATCTGTAGTGTATATTCCCAAAGTTCAACTTTTATCATGTATTGCTACGTTTTCTATTTCTTTTTTTTTAAATTATTATAAAAATACGAGATATATTGATAACAAAACAAAATTGCAGAAGATCTTCCACTAAAACATCATTGAAAATGTGCTGCTGAGTTTTCTGGCAAGACTTAACTAACTACCGTCTGTTACAATAGCAATATGCAAACCATCATCCGTTCAAAAGCCCATCTATTTTCAACAAGATGAAGGACTGCTTGAATCACGCCCCTGGAATCCCCTTCTATCACACACCATTAAATCTTTATATCTTGGATCAGTGCATGTATATCTTTACATCTTCCAAAGTTTCTCAAAGTTAAGAGGTATGTATGCAGAACGAAAAAAATCAACAAACTGATCTAAATAAAATTATAAATTAAATATTCTCAAAGTTTCATCTAATAAGGTTTTTGCCTTTTAGGTTTACGTGGGTTTTGTTTTAAGGGCATTTCAGTCTATTCAAGTGGATTTTTGATTATTTTTGAAAGTTTTTATAAAAATTGACATTTATAAAAGTATAGGGTCTATTTTTGCTATTTTTGATAAAAACTCATTTTGAAAGCTAGATTGTAAAATAACTTACCTATCGTTTACCTATCCCCTATATAACTAGAATAATTTACCTCCTCTTCATTGATGCAAAACCCATGGCTGTTGTCGAAGATTTATATATCCTAGCCAAAAGTATAGTTTTCTTCAAATCGTGTGTGGATCTTCTGGCTCTCAAACTAAGGAGGGGGGAATGGTATTTTGGGACAGCACAACCTGCCTCCAATCCAATGGATTGTATGTGCCAAATATTTTGAAATTTTAAGAAACAACATGTGTCCTCAAATTTACAATAAATTTTACCAAATACGTTATGAGGGGCATTTTAGGAGGAAACAAATCATGACAATAAATTGATTAAATCAACACTTCATACGCTCCACATGATACAATAAATTGTAAGTACGGGTACTTTTGGAATCTGAAAAGTATAATAATAGAAATTTAAGCTTCATTAGGTAATTTGCTAAGTTGAATCATAGTTATCGAATTGGATTTTTGTTAATGTATGGTTTTTGTAATTTTCTTTTGGCTTCCCTTAACATCTTTGTAATAGGATTTGTATTGTTATTTATCAAGCTCAAGTTTAGATTAAGAAAAGCTTCTCTTGGTGCTCTTATCTATCTTATATCCTATGGAGGTTCAAGCAATTTGACAAAGGTAAGGTGTGCATTGCATATCATTGCATTAAACTGTTTTTATAAAATGACGACTAGTCATCTGTTTCTCGTATGACTAGTCATCGTTGCTCTGTTGGATTTCCAGCTGGATAACCAACCTCTTTGTCCTATTCATCTTTCTCTCTTTGCTGCCAGGTGTGATTCTGACCTAAGGGAATTTATGTCTGTAAAGGCTACGAAATTCCTCTTTGGGCAGTTGTCTCTTTTGGGTGGAAGTTTTGGAAAGATTGGTTTTGCCATCTTTCTCTTCTTCTTCCTCAAGAGAGAACCAAATATTTCATCTATGAGTTTTTTCAATTAATTTCTTATTTGAAAAACTGCATTTGAAACACGAATCTGCATCTAGCTACTTAAATCATTCTCTCATTTATATCTCGGTCAGATTCAAGACTGATTTCTTCAAGAGTATGGTTTCTTGAAGAAATTGGTCATTCTCCTTTGAATCCAAATTTTTGGTTTCGGTCTGTGTTTGAGCTTGCAAGCTAGTGCCATGGGATGAACAAGCTAGAGAAGGGATGTCATTGCCATGAAGAACTGAGCTTCAAGTTTTGCTAAGTTGGAGAAGAAGATTGCACGAAGGAGATATAGCTCATACTCCTAAATAGATCTTGGTGTTTCTTGAGCTTGGTTATGTTTCCTATGTAAGAATTTTTTTCTACTTAGTGGAGTGCCTGGTCGGTTGATGACTCCCAGTTTTTCCCAATGATGGGTTTTTGGGTGAACAAATTCTGCTTTGCATATCTGTAATTTTTCTGGGTTTGTGTTCTTGGTGGTTGACTAGTCATCTTTATCTGTTGTTTGATGTTTACTTGAAAATGATGATTTCACACACTTTCACCATAGTTGTTGCTAGCACAGGGGATGCTTAGATTGACGGGTCATTCTGAGTGCCTAGATTGTCATTAGTAATCTTCTAGGGTTGCCGGTATTTTGTGGCATGCTCTGTGTGTTCTCTTGATTGTGGTTGTTCATGACTAGCAATTGACTAGTCATATGTGTATTTGGTCAAGGTCTAAAGTGTGAAGATTGTTGTGTTGTTGTGTCTTGTTTGTGTCGTTAAATTTACCCCTTATCACCTAAGTACCAATTTCAATTTTACTTATAAAAACTGTAATTTTATTTATAAGAAAATAAAGTGATGGGATGTTGGTGAGAAAAATTAAATTGATAAGGGACAGCTTAATTTTCTATAAAAATTATGATGCCATGGATCGATTCTCTATAAAAAAAAACCAGCGGAGTAGGTTATATTACTTGTCTGACTTTTTCTTTTTCCTTGGCGAAACTGGGTGCAGTCAACTACTAGTACAAGAGGAAATATAATATATAATATACCAATTTTGTATTAGGCGTGTAGAAGTGGTCCAAGGTTTTTGATCTAGTCCAAACGGGTAAGAAAGTTTAATGGTGTTCAACATGCTTCATGTCCATAAGAAATAGTCAAATCTACCAATTTTATATAAATTTTTCCAAATGTGCTTTAGTCAAACAATATAAGTAAAATATTTTTCAGATATATTTCATTCTTCAAAAGGAGATATTTATAATACAAGGTTGTAACCTTAATAGAGTTATACAAGAAAATAAGATAAAATCCTAATTACACAATATATATACACAAAAAGGAAAGAAATAGAGTTTTAATAGACTAGAAAATAAATCTCCTAATTAAGTTAGGATCTCGCTAACAGCTTCATACTTCATGTCCATAAAAACACAAGAGAAAAGATTGATGATGTTGGACATGCTTCATGTCCTATATCATTTTGGAAAAAGCAAAAGGAGAGAGAAAAATTTTAAAAGAAGCAAAAATAGACAAAAATGCCCTTATTTATTTTTAGATTTCCTGAGGAATCCAATACATTTGCATGTCTTTGATTTGAAAGTTGAGTGGTTTTTTTGTCTTTTTTGAAAAAGCTTTGACTTTTTCCAAAAGTGAAATTTTTTTTATGTCTAAAACCTAAAAAACCTTATGATGATTGATATATATAAAGAAGTTTTTGTTATATTAATATGTGATTTTTTTTTTCCATCAGTAAAGGTGTGCTTATATACCATGTAACTTATAATCCCAAGTTCTACGATTATGATAATAGGTTAGTTCATGTAATCTACTTGTCTTATAGATCTTGGCCAAAAAAAAAAAAAAAAAGGGTCATATGAATTTGGCCAAAGAATTTTAAAACAAAATTGTCCGATGGAGCACCAAACACAGTATAACTTAGTCAGACAATTTATTCGGAATAGTCCCAAACGCTTTATAATTTTACGAATAAACAGTCAGTACTCTTAGGAACATATTAATACTATTCGACATAAATTAGTCAATATAGTCTGACGTACCAAACTAGCCCTAAGAATGTTCAAGTTGAAATTTATTCTCATGAGCACGTCCATACCATCTATACGAGTCAAACAAGCGGATGAGTTTTTATAGAAATGTCACCTAAATTTATACTTCAGTTTTAATTTGTCACCTTAAAGAAAAATTTAAGAGAAATGTCACCAATACGCTATTTGCCGAGCTCTGAAATATATTGCTCTATATGTAGACGATGAGAACATGATCTCCATCTATCCTTTATATATATATATATATATTGATTATTTAATTTTTCTGAGTGGACTTTGTTATAATCCTTTTCTTACTTGAGGAATGTAAACTTAATTTTACCAAGTCCTATATATATATACACACATACAGACTCCCTCAAATAAGTTTATGTGAGGGACATCTTATGGGGCTCATTCCACAATGTATTTCAATGATCCGAACTATATCTTTTTTGTAGGTATTCCTTCAAAGATCGTATATGCAAAAAATCACTTGAATTTGAATCCAATTGACCACTCAATTCAATAGTTGTTATTTTAGTGTTTTCTTAAGCACTATGTTCATCGAGTTTGTTGGCCACAACTAGATGTCTTAACGGTTTCTGATTTTTCAAATTTTTTTTGACAAGGATGATCTATGACTGAAGACTATAAAAATAAACGGTTCGGATAGTTGAAATAAAATTTTTAATGGGCCCCACAAGGTGTTGTTCAAATAAGATTATTTGAGGAATCCCTCAATATATACTCACACACACCAAATACTTAGAAAAGTCTCCAAGGACAATTTTTTGTTTTGTTTTTTCACTGAATTAACTATATTGGTAGTTGTCTCCTCCATTTGATTGGAGAAGATCTCATGTTAGATGCACATGAATACATAAGTGTGGTGACTTCAATACTTCATTATGGCATAAGTTTGTTGTGGATGAATTATGTTGTTTTGAATACCTTCTGTTGTAAAAAAAAAAGAAAAAAATCTCCTAAAATAATTTCCTACTATAATATATCGCAGTCAATTATATGATTTGTTGGACGGGGATTATCCCTCCTCCCCAATCGGATGTGCGTGAGATAAAAACCATGTGAAATGTTTACTAGGACGGTTGTATAATAGGATGCTTGGTGCGCCCAAAATCACGATTGTAGGAGATATGTATGTTCAAGTCAATAATGCTTCGAATTGGCATCTTCAACTTTCCAGCGAAGCAATCCAAATAAAAAACATGCAATTGTTTTGACTCTGGACTTTGGAGGGTTGCTGCTTAGGTAAGTGGTATACGTCATAGGACGAGGCACAAGTTTACAGAGTGTTTTTGTTTTACTTTAATTTGGTAAACCTAATAAGTCAAATAAAATATTCATTAAGCAGATCAAGACCAACCAAGTCGTCCTATAAAATAAATAACCACTTGGAGGCTCTGCCGTTGTGAAGGAAGTAGAAAATATTGTAATTGCAAAGTTGAATTCTTCTTTGCCTGTAAGCTTATGTCGTGAATATTTTTCTTTTGTTATACACCGGCATAGAAAATACTTAAAAGGAATCATCTTATCTCAATACATCATGAGACAGATAACATTACATTATAGTAAAATAAAGTTGGAAGAAGCAAGTTTTATTTGATTTAACCCAAATTTAAGAAGATGAAAAAATATTAGAGGAAGCAAAACAAAGGGGTTTCGCTGACTTTTTATTGAAGTAAAGTTCGGACATGACAAATAATTAAGATGAACCCGAAAAGAGGCATTTCGGGCGTCTTTGAATTTCTAGTTGCTACAGGCAAAGTAATGGAGCTGCAAGTGAATTCACTCTTGGGGCTTTGAATCGGTGACCTTTAATAATTCTTGCGCTTCATAGAGTATGCTCAATCCCTCTTTCAACATCATCACTCCTCTACCAGCCTTTTTACGTCCATATTCAATATGATTCTTTGAGGAAATAAAGAGGTCCAATACGTTGACAGAACCAGTTATGTTAGGGCAATTACCCTCAATGGTGTGTATTATTTCCGACAGCTGCTTTAAGTCTTCATGAAGAACAAGTGTGGCCTTGATAGAATCCGTTTCACTGCTAGTCTCCAACTTGTTTCCAGTTTCATCCCTCCTACTTCGGTTGCTCGCTCGACCTTCTGCGCAGTCCTCAATACAAGAAGTAATGAAACAAGGGAAAAAAAAAAAAAAAAAAAGGAGATGAAGAAGCAAAGAAAGTGGCCATTGCAAGTGAATTAGCACGTACGTACATTAATAAATTAAATGTCTGAAGAAGAAAGAGAAAACATATATATATATATACCTAAGTTTGTTTTTTCGGGTGTGGGGGGATTCCCTGGTTTGTTCCCCTCTTTGCCATGCGATGGTGATGAGATTTGATCGTGTTTCCTTTTATCCCCCACAGCCACAGCAGCGAATTGGTTGTATTCTGACACCATCGCCTCTCAAGAGCACAACTTTACTCTGTGAGAAACCAAAATTGCTATATATATAGGCGTTGAGATTCCCTTGTTGGAACTAATTGAGGGATGCGGATCCTCAATTTTTTTATTTTTTATTTCCTCATGTAGAATATTCATGTTTTTCTTTAACACATGTAAATTAGGTCAATTAATCAAGACAATTAATCAAGACAGTGATATGCGGACATTGACTTCATATTTCAGCGCTCAAAATATCAAGATCCCAACAAAGAGCTGCTCGTACATCACGTGCTCAATTTACCAATCCTGCAAGAATTTTATGAAGTTGTAATAAATATTTGAGAACAAAGCGTTCACACAGTATTTTTCATAAAAAAGTATTTTAATGGCAATAAGTAATTTGTTCATGAACAGTTGTATGGACTTTTCCTGCTTATGTATGCTTAATACGTCATAGCGGCTTACGTCAATGGTAAACCTTGGCGCACACATGTATTATGTATACTTATTTAACTTAAAGCATTTACAATCATGCTCTCTAATTTTTAGTTAAAATTTAGTTAAAAACATATAAAAACTATTTTAGGAGCTTTCTATAAAATTTTAACTCCAATCATACTCTCTAGTTTACGGAGTCATAAATGCTATTAACTCTTTTTTTTAATTAGTCCATCTTTATAAAAAAAATAAAAATAAAAAATAGTTAGTATTAATTAAAGGTTTAAAATAATCATAAAATAAAGCAGCATTAAATTATAGGGAGCCACTAGGAGTCATTCTTTTCTCCTCAAATTTAGGAGATCTTAAAGGTCTCCCTATTTTAGGAGGTGGATAGGAAACATGGTTTATATTTTTCCAATCTTCTCCTTAAAAATTGTCTAAAGAGGTGGTTTAAGAAGCCCATTATAAATACTCTTAGGTCATTGGTTGATGTCAGAGGCAGCCTTAAGGTTTGTAGACCTCAATTCCTACCTACTTTTCATTTTATTTAAAAAATATATGTATTATATGAACTCAACATCCATCAACCATTGCAAGTCTAACACTTAAGATAATAAATAAATAAAATGTAATCCACAAACCAAGAAAGGTAGGGAAAATATTTACTCAAATTCTTTATCAAATCTCAAATTCTAGTACAATAAAAATCAGTTGCTTACACATATATATGTAAGAATGTGAATATAAAAAGTCTCACATTGGAAAGTTAGAAAATCTTGCAAGGGCTTATAAGGAGTTGGGTTACTCTCCCATAGCCAATTGGTTTTGGGGTGGAACCTCAATTTCCTTCATGGTATCAGAGCAGGTTAGCCCACGTGTGAAAGCCCAATGGCCACACGTGCTCCACGTCACCCAATATGTGTTGTCTACTTGTTAGGCTTGAAAATTAGCCACACGTGCTGGGGTGTGTGAGAATGTGAAGGTAAAAAGTCCCACATTGGAAAGTTGAGAAACTTAGAAAGGGCTTATAAGGAGTAGGGGTTAACATAATTTATGTGTAATTATACGTTTATATATATATATATATATAAATTTGAGGTGCTAGACAGCCGCCTTGCCTGCTTATGCTTAGGGCCGCCTTGCCTGCTTATGCTTAGGGCCGCCCTTGAGTCAAGTCCACTGTCCATGGTCAAATATAATAGCATTTCTTAGGTTGTTAAGACAATATAATAAGTTTACTTAGAAAAAGGAGATAATATAATGGATTACGTTTCCATAGTTTAGAGTTAAGATTCTTGTGGATCACGCTGACGACCTACGAGGGATGTGCCACTAAGACCAGGTTTGAGTAATTAACAAGAGAAGTCATTGTAAAATATTAACAAATTCTAACTCGACTCACTTGGAGCTTCCTTTTGTATTTGATTTTAAAGATATTGTATATGTATTGAATCACAAACCACATAGCGTGGTTCCCAATATTATTGATTGTGTATTGGTATACGACGAATACAAACAAATTTGTATTAGATGGAAGGCATAAATTGTTGAAGTCTTCTTTTTGGAAGGTTCTATAACAACATTTTACTAAAGCTTAAATAAATAAATTGATTTTATATGGGGATGGGAGGTAGAGTCTTTCTTTATTGTACCTTATCTTCATAGTTGCCCTATAAAAGGCAATCTTCTGTCCCTTGGGAAGCATATTGGTAGTCATGGACGACTTAGAGAAATCTGCTGAGATGGAGGAAGAACACATTCAGGTACGTAATGTGGAAAAAAAAAAAAAAAATAGAAGAAAAGGAAAATAGGAGAGATGGGAGATTATTTTCTATTTTGTTGATGAAAGACGACAGCTGAAAGAGAGATTACAAAAAATTAAAACAACTATTTGTTATTTCTAATTCTTATTTTATTATATTTCACACTTTTATGATCCTCATTATTATATTTCAATGATTGCTTATTTTATTATATTTCAATCTTAAATTAATAAATTTTTATTATTGTGATGAAATAGATGTGTATATGCATGCACATATGTTTTTTTTAAAACACAAACAATAGTCTAAACTACAAAGGGAATGAGGTTTCTTACACACATACTACCAATGTGCCTTAGGGTGTTCGAACAAGTAATCATTAGTCTGCAAGTGAAGGCCCTTTCTCACTTAATTAGACCCCGTTGGCTGAATGCACATATGTTTATTACAATTAAAAATGATCATATACACATATACATGCGGACGTGTATATGTTTAGGGGTAGATTAAATAGTTTTTTTTTTCTTCCAATAAACCCCGTTGCATTTTGATTGTAGTCTCCTTAATTTATTTTAAAAATTTATACATAGGTAGAATATTAATATGTACGTACCTACACATATACTAGTGCACCCGAAATTTAAAGGGGTTGAAGAATCAAAATTCAATATAAAACCCAACTTTAATGAAAATAATTCTTATCTGAGAATCTGATTTTACCTTCTTTTTACTGAGAAACCCAACTTTAATGAAAATAATTCTTATCTGAGAATCTGATTTTACCTTCTTTTTACTGAGAATCTAACTCTATAATGAAAATAATACAATCTAATTATCTATGCATTATTGCTTTTAGGATGTTTCTAGATTTTACCTTTTCTTTTCCTCTTCTCATTCGAAACAGGGATATGAAGAGATACCCATGAATGATAAGTGGACGATGATTGCACACAAGCTCCGCGATGTGCAAAAAGGTTCAGAAGACTTGAGCATCTATAGAGTTCCAAGTGAACTTCGAAAAGTTAAGGAGGATGCCTACAACCCTCGCGTTGTCTCCATTGGACCTCTCCATCGGGACAACCCTAACCTCATAGCTATGAAAGAGCATAAATGGCGTTACATGCTCTTCATTCTGCAACAAACGGACGACTATGAAAATACTAAAGAATGCTTGAAAACGTGCACCAATGCCATTTATGGTTTAAACAAAAAAGTGTGTGAGAGTTATGCTGAAGATCTCAAAAAAATGGTGGAGGAAGATCTCGCAGAAATAATGTTGGTTGACGGATGCTTCATGTTGGAGCTTTTCCTCAGGTACGACCGATACTGCTCAAATATTCCGTTGAAACACCAATCTAATGATCCAATATTCAATACTGCTTGGATGATCCCAGCACTTAAGCATGATCTGGCATTACTTGAAAACCAGATCCCTTTCTTCATTCTCGAAACATTGTATGATATTATCAAGCCTCACATCCCTCACATCCCTCACACCCCTCACACCGTGGAATATAAACCACCAAATTCGGTCACTAGCCTCGCTCTTAACTTTTTTCAACCCATGAACCAAAAGGCAATAAAAGAAGATACTAACACTGCAGACTGCAAGCATTTGCTTCATCTTTTGCACAACTTCTTCCTCCCAAGATGGTACCATACCCATATAGTTGAATTGTGTCCTGCCGAGGCAAGCAACCAACATGCAAGAAAAGAAGATACGGAGACTGCAAACTGCAACCACTTGCTTAAACTTTTGGGCAAGTTCTTCCTCCCAGCAAAGGCAAGTAAGAAAAAAAGTAAATTCAAGTATTGCGCTTCAGACCTTTATGACGCTGGAATCAAGTTTGAAAAAGGGTTTGCCAAGGACAATTTGTTGTGCATAATATTCGAAAATGGAACAATCAAAATTCCACCGGTGTTCATTGATGACACTACAGATTCACTGTTCCGGAACCTGATTGCTTTTGAGCAATGTCATCTCAAGAGTTCACATCACATCACATCCTATGTCATCCTAATGAAGAGTCTCATCCGTTCAAAAGCGGATATCAAACTACTCAAGAAAAAGGAGATCATAAATGAAAATTTTGCAGGAGGCGAATACTTTGTTCATTTTGAAAGTATTTTGGACCATGTTAATCCAAAGGACTTCTTCTTTGGCGACTTGTGCGACCAGGTGAATGATTACAGCAGGTCCTGGTTTCACTGGCGTAAATTCAAAGTATTTTGGATGGTGCGGCTTCAGAGATATATGAGGTCCCTTTATGACACATATTTCTCTAGTCCATGGAGTATCACGGCATTCTTGGCTGCGGCTGTCCTTTTCAGTCTCACTGTCATACAGACGTACTATGCCATTCACCCTCGCTAAGACTTATTTCTCTTCCACATGGAGTTTCACATCTTTACTGGCCGCGTTTTCCCTCTCGCAGCTGATGCTTGTTTTCTTGCTTTCTTCTTTCTTTATGCTTTCGCCATGTATTATGTATGCACGCATGTGTGCAATCTCTAAATTGTATGGACTTGATCATCTGAATAAAACTAAATTGCTTGCATTATTTTATGCACCCTTCTCTTATTAAGCAAATTTCGTTCATATAGTTATAGATATACGCTTTTATGTTGATCAAATCTTGTTCGTGACTTTTTGGCTTATAAAACATCATATAGGTGGCTGGTCTCGTGACCTTCCACAAATATAGGTGGCTGGTTTTGACTTATTGTTGCCAGCTTTTTTCCATATTCCTGCCACATCCTATTTTCCACGGTCACGCCTTTATTTCATTTCTCACTCTTTCGATTCTTTTAGGTTGCTGCCCTTTTTTAAAAACGTTTTTAGTTCATCGTAATAATGTTTTACGAATATTTTAATTTAATTTTAAAAATAAATAAAAATAAGGAAAATAAATAAAAATTTGTGATCAATTGGTTGACAATTATCTGTGTACATAAGGTCTTTTTGTTTATATCCCCTCCCTATAAATATACCCTGTATAAAAAAAATGTAGAAATAACGCAACGCAAGAGAGGTCATGTATTTACTTGAAGCCCCTAAAAATATAGCGAGAGAGGATGTAACACCCCGACTCCGATTATTTTCCTATTTAATTTAATTAAGGGAAAATATTAAATTACTCCTGGGTTAAGGGTGATTTTGGTCACTTTCTTATCCGGGAAGATTTTGGGACCTCAAAATAAGCTCGATGGCGGAACCGTAATTATTTCGAAAAGTTTGGAGTAAAAATCAGATTTTAGTTTTTACCCCTCACTTTCTCTCTCTTTCTCCCGCGTCCCCTCTCCTCTTCGTCTTTCTCACAGCCGCCACCCTCCAAGATCACCACCGCCGCTACAGTCCACGACCAGCCTCGAGACCGGTCTCGTCTGAACCGCCAGCTCTCCCTCGTCATTTCCCGACCAGTTTTAGCCATCACCGTCCACTGTGCTCGCTGGAAAATGTAGAAAAGTTGCCGGAATTGACAGGAACTTCACACTGCTCGATCTCTCTCCTCCGGCCACCATTTCCGATGGGTAAGGTGAGGTTTCTCATCCATTTTATGTGTTCTAGCTGGCTGTGGGATAGGTTTTGATAGATTTGCAGGTTAAATTCTTGAATTGGAAACTTAGGTTTTGACCGGATTTCAATTTGAAATTCCGGCCACTTGCCGTCCGAATTGGACGTTGCCGTAGTTGAAAAAGTTGCTCCATTCTTCGAGTAGTATCTAGGATTGGAAGGGTGAACGTTGGTTTGGAGATT
>NW_007362522.1:60824-71015 GCF_000346735.1 Prunus mume
CCCCCCAGACAGTAGTTGCTCCTGAAGGCATTCGAGCAAGTCACGAGCTCCGAACTTGTCGTCTGTTAATAGGGTCTGTATAAATTCTTTTTACTCCCCTGTTTGTTGTAAACAAATTCTGTAGACGCTCTGTTATTGCCCATGTTAGGTCACTACTTGAGGCCGGAGGCCATTTTGCGTTGGATTGTAGTATGTTAAAAGCATGCTGGCAGTTGGGTTGTATATTGATGTAAATTATTGCAGGTTGTTTACTGTTGGTTTGGGCATTTTACAGGGGAGACTCTGCCAAAATTTTGGTAGAATGTCTTGGGTTTTAGTAAGTGGGCCCGGCATCGGTGTGATGTCGGCAACAATACGGGGTCCGCCCCGGTTTCGGGGGAAATTCCGGGGCGGGTCCTGTCAGAGGATCGATTCGATCAAGCGCAATTCATTTATAAGAATTTAGCCATAAAACCGAAGAGATCTATCGCTACATTCTACCAAGTTTTTTCCAAAATAAAAAAAGGGGCCGTCATTGGTGTTTCTCCTAAACTTCAAGAACTTTGATTCTATGAATTTCTATTATGTATCTTACTGCAAACAAATAAAAGACATAATGAGTCTGTACCATCTTTCTGCTTTCTCAATTTATGGAGCAAGAGTCCATTTCTATTGTTGTATTTCATTTTCATAGTTAGGCTAAAGGGCAACAATACTTAGTCATCTGGAAAGCTCGTACTAACTAGAATATGGTGGGTGGGACGACAAAATGGAATCTATATAAAATGTTGAACGTTTGCCTCTTCCATGGCCGTTACATCACATGTGAACCACTTTTGCAAATAAGATCACTTAAAGCAAATCGAAACAAATTTAATTTTATTTAGCAAGCAAAACAAAAGGGGTTCCCCTAATTTACTTGTGGAGATAAAAATTCGAACATCACAACAACCAAATAGCTGATCAATAACGACTCCTAAGATGCACTACCAACCAAATACCTCCCTTATCTTCTTTTATGTTCTTGTTATCAGGCAGCTTACTTATAACTTGCTCAACCAATCTTCGGAGGCTCGATTCCCTAGACGACGGTCCATGCACTATAACTCCTTGCGAATCATATTGGTGATTCTCTAAGAACAATTAATAATGAAACCAAAAAAAGAGGTGAGGTTCTTGATTCTTGAGTTAAGGAAAAATTAATAAAATGTCTATAAAAAAAAAAAAAAAACAAGTAAACATATAATTTGAAGCCTTGACAACAGTAGCATATAGAGATTCTGAGTAAGTCAGCCATACGCTGGAAGTCCAGGATGGTAGAGCGCTGAGCAGCAGTTTCCGTTGTAGAGTGTTGGGTTGGATTGTTAGCAAATTGGTTCCATGAGGAAGAATCATCAGCATTCACTTTCTGTTTCTTGGAGCGATGGTCATGATCTATAGGCATGTTATTCGTCGGTTTGCTCTTGTCCGTCATCTCCAGAAGAACCCTAGATTGAGGAGAGATGTAAATGGAGGCGGAGTAGTGGGAAGAAAGTTAGCTTGAGAGAGGAAGCGGGTCCTTCGTTTCCTTTGAATGTAGGAACCATAGATTAATTTGTTTTTATAAAATTTATAGTTAAAGTGACCATAACAACCACGACCAGATGATGCATTATTTGATATATAAACAAGTTGTAAGAGAATGACCGTGATATGGTTGGTGCGCAACATCAGACACCAATTGGGAGAAAACAAAAGTTGAGTCTATCTTTTTTATTACCCCTTCGTTGACGTCGGAATACAAACAACTTTGTCTTCCCTCCTGGCTCCTCCTTCGCTGGATCAAATGTCAGTAAGATACAAACAAATGTGTGGTTGGTCCAAATAAATTAAGATATATTATTTATATTTCTTGCGAATCGGTCAAAGCTTAGAAAATAAGAAGTAATTATGCTCATATGGTAAAATCATATGGGGTTGTTTACTAGGACATGTATATATAGTAGTCAATAATGCTTCCAATTATTTAGCAGTCTTCAATATTTTTCCAGCTAAGCATGCAATGAATTTGAAAGTTGTTGCCGCTGCTGCTTAGGTAAGTGACATACGTCATAGCTTTTCGTCATAGGTTATCCAAAATTTTAAATTAATCATAGATCCCGCATGTGGTTTCCTTGAACTTTTTTGTTTACCACTTTGGTCTTTGAATTTTTCTTTTTTTCCCTCAAGTGTATTTGTAATACGCCTAGATTGTAAGCATTTCTACAGGGGTGGGCGCGGTCTGGTTCCCACTTCAAATCGAAATCGAAATTGATATTATTTAACCGGTCCGATTCAGTTCAATTTTAGTTAAAAAAAATTATAAAACTGGCTGGTTTGGTTTGAACCAATTCCAGTCCACTTTTTGATTCGGTTTGATTTTGGACTGGATTATTATTATTATTTTTTCAAATTATTATTTTTACATAAATTCCAACAAAATTTTATTTTTTGGACTTGAAAAACAAAAAAAGGTCTTGGAAGAGTATTTGGGCTTGAAGAAAGATTCTTACTTGAGGAATGTAAACTTAATTTTACCAAGTCCTATATATACACACATACAAATTCCCTCAAATAAGTTTACTTGAGGAACATCTTATGGGGCACATTGCACATTGTATTCCAATGTTTTGAACTATATTTTTTTAGGTATTCATTCAAAGATCATATATGCAAAAAATCACTTGAATTCAAATCCATTTGACCACTCAATTTAATAGTTGTTATTTTAGTGTTTTCTTAAGTACTATGTTCATTGATTTTGTTGGCCACAACTAGATGTCTTAATAGTTTCTGATTGGACGAATTTTTTTATTTTTTATTTTTTGCAAGGATGATCTATGAATGAAGACTAGAAAAATAAACGTTCGGATAGTTAAAATAGATTTTTTAATGGGCCCCACAAGGTGTTGCTCAAATAAGATTATTTGAGGAATTTCTCAATATATATTATTCACCCACTCCAAATACTTAGAAAAGTCTCCAATTTGCGAAGGACATTTTTTTTTTTGTGTGTGTGTGTGTGTGGTTTTTTTCACTGAATTTACTATATTGGTAGTTGTCTCCTCCATTTGATTGGAGAAGATCTCATGTTAGATGCACATGAATACATATTTGTGGTGAGTTCAATACTTCATTATGTCATAAGTTTGTTGTGGATGAATTATGTTTTTTTTTTCATCGATGAAGATGAATTATGTTGTTTTGAATACCTTCTGTTGTAAAAAAATAATAAAAATCTACTTAATTAATAATTTGCTACTAAAATATATCGCAGTCAATTATATGATTGGTTGGACGGGATTATCCCGACCCTCCAATAAAAACCATGTGAAATGCTTGCTAGGACGGTTGTATAATAGAATGCTTGGTGCGCCCAAAATCACGATTGTAGGAGATATGTATGTGCAAGTCAATAATGCTTCGAATTGGCATCTTCAACTTTCCGGAGAAAAAAATAAAATAAAAAACATGCAATTGTTGTGTATTTGCCCGATTAAGCATAGCACCACACATCAACAAATAATTTATTTATTCTATTTTGTAATGAACAGTACATCTATATTTTATATTTGTGCTCAGCTGAGATTTAACAACTGAACAATATGTGAAGAGCATGTGAACTAACTTCCTAATACAGTTGGCTCGTGGAAATTAGACAGGCCAACACAACACATAGTGACATAGGGCGAGGCGTTTTGAAAGGCGTTTTCACGTGAACCAACTTCCTAACAGTTGAAATACGCTTAATGATCAGCTGGGAGACAATGATCAGACAATGTGATATTTATTTCCACATATTCCATGTGTTAATTAGTAATTAGAAATGTACAGTGTGTGTGCGCTAAGACCGGATGCAAACAGTTGGAGTGAAAAAAGAAGGAAAAAAAGGAGTTGTTATTTAAGTATAGTCTTTGTTAATTACCCCTTGGTTGACGTTGGAATACAAACAAATGAATGCGTGTTTGGTACCAAATAAAATAAAAAAGGTTCTTTCTGTATAATGAATCTGCAACTCTGTTCCCATCATCTATTTCCAATTGTTTTGATGTGTGTGTTAATCTGCTAAAATGAATTCAAAAGGGAAATTCATCAGACATAGATATATATTGTTTTCTCTCTAAGCTTGAGGTTTTCATTTCATCGACATTGTAAAGAAAATGTAATTACAAAGATACCGAATGAGTTGAATTTGCACAACCAGCACACATCACATGTTTAATTTGTGACCCTGGTAGCATGCAACTCGTGCTCAAACCAATCAACTCTACAATAATTTTCCATTAGTTTTTGTTTTGCATATCCAAAAATGAGAAACAGAACTTCCTCAGTTCACTTTCGTTTCTACGGTTAGCAAGATTTAGAGCAAGTTTTTTTACCATCACACAGATTCAAATTCCGGGCTACTTCTAACTTGTTTTGAAGCCGGATTTTAACATTGCACCTACCTCCCTCTCTTTCCTTGAACATTTTGATTTTCACACCTTTTCCAAAGGGATGTAAAAGGCCTCTCTGGGAAGCCTTTCAAACTGTAAGCCTGACACCAAAACAGAAGAGAGAGACAGTTAAATATGAATCAGATAAATTATACATTTAAGTAAAGACTAAGTCGCCCTATAAATTAAATAAGTGGAGACTCTGGCAATGTATATTGCAAGTTGATCTACCTACCTTTGCCTCTTTTTGTCACTTACATTCGTCTGACCATCTTTAGGAAATTCCATATGTTAAAAAAGACTAAGACTAATTAGTACTTAATGGAGGAGTGACACTCCATATGTGGAAATTCCATACATGTTGGGAAAAAAAAAGTTTGGTCATAATAGGAGTTCTTTAAACAAAGACTAATAAGTCGTCCTAAAAATTAAATTACTAATAAGTGGAGACTCTGGCGCTGTCAAAAGCAAGGCAAATGTATGTTTATTGCAAGTTGATCTAGTATTTGCCTCTTTTCCTCTAGGCTCATGAGTATCTCTCAAGTCAAAGACTAATACTTAATGGAACACGAAACATGTACAGATTGTAATGAAATGAAGTTGATACATAATAATGAAAATGAATTGCATATCTTTTTTTTATTTTTTGGGGCTATATATTAAGGGCTTAACGTGCGGATGGAAGTCGTCTTCTTTTCTTATATTATTTTATCTTCAGAGTTGGTCTACAAATTAAATTAACTAAAGGCAATAATATTAACTCAATTGACCTTCAGGGAAGCTCAGATTGGTGGTCGCCGGACACAAAGGGAAATTGTCTGAGATGAGTAAGTCTAAAGGAAGATTTCAGGTAACTGATCATCTCGATCTCTCTAATACTTTGCTTTTGAATCAACATATTGATTAAGGAAAGGTTATATTTTACGGTCGAAATTAATTACACATTTTCTCTTGTTGTTTCCCTTAATCAGCTTCCCTCCTCCTCCTCTGTGATCTCCTGCATGTTCAGCTTAAGCAAGCAGAAACAAGAGGAAAGCCTTGATGATGATACACAGACACAGAAAGATGAATGGAAGAAGACTCTTATTGGTAAGCTGGGCAATGTGCACCAGAGAGAATACTTGAGCCACTATGGCCGCGGAAGAAAGGGAAAAATAAGAGGGGAATATTGTATCTACAGAGTTCCAGATAAACTTCGACAAGTGAAGGAGGATGCCTACCGCCCTGGCGTTGTCTCAATCGGACCATTGCATCAAGACAACCAGAACCTGGCACCCATGGTCCAATACAAATGGTCTTACTTGCTATCCTTTCTCGACCAGCAAGCAATAGATGCCAGTGAAGAACACTCTAGAAATTGCGCTACGATATGCTTGGAAGAGTGCATCAATGCGATTCATGGTTTAGATGAAGTAATTCGCCAGTGCTACACTGAAAAGATCACCTACACAGAGTATGAGCTTGCAGAAATAATGTTACTTGATGGTTGCTTCATATTGGAACTTTTCCTTCGGTTTGACCGCAACTTAAATTACATGAAGCAACAAGATCTCAATTATGATCAAGTATTGAGAAGTGCTTGGATGACTGAAGCTCTTCAGCATGATCTGGCATTACTGGAAAACCAGATACCCTTTTTCATTCTCGAACTTTTGTATGATACAATCAAGCCTCATATCATCACCAAGTGCAAAGCACCAGACTTGGTCGCTTCCCTTGCTCTTAACTTCTTCCAGCCTTTGAGCCAAAAGAAGTTCATCAACGAAGAGCCCGAGGGCACAGGGTTTAAGCATTTGCTAGATCTCTTGCACAAATTCTACTTTCACCCACCCGGTCACTTGTCCATCCCTGTGGGATCCATTTCAGAGAACGAACATCGTCCCGGTATACTGCAAAAAATAGTTCCATGCCTTGTCAGCAAAACAAAAAGAGAACAGCAAACTCCACGCCTTCCTAGTCATCGTCAACGCAATCCAGCGAGCGATGAGAAGTGGGGATTCAAGTATTGCGCTTCGGATCTTTTGGAGTCTGGGATCGAGCTTCAAGTTGGGTCAAGCACGCAGGGATATTTGTTGGAAATAAGTTTCAAGGCTGGGGTGGTTATAATTCCCCAAGTTCGAATTTACGAGACAACGAGTTCACTCCTCAGGAACCTGATTGCTTATGAGCAATGCAGTCTTAGCAGCATGCATAGCGTTACATCATATGCCTTCCTCTTGAAGAGCCTCATCGGTTCCTCACGGGACATCAACCTGCTCCGGACAAGAAATATCATAGAGCAAAATATTCGAATGGGAGACAAAGAATATTTGGCTCAATTTGAAAGCATTCTAGATCAAGTTGCCATGAAGGACGACTACTGCTTTGGTGATTTGTTCGACAAAGTGAATGAATACCGTATGTCCTGGTATAGTTTGAGCAGACTTCGAGTATTTTTTAGGGTGCAATTTAAAAGGCAGAAGAGAATCCTTTGCACCACCTATTTCTCTACCACATGGAAAGTCATATCACTCATGGCTGGAATTTTCCTTCTCCTTCTCACTTCCTTACAGACATACTATACAGTTAAGCCTCGCGGCTAATACTTTTTTAGTTAATTCTTGCCTTTTTAATTTTTTGTTGGACCATCCTATGAGTTTAATAAAGCTTTTGTTTGATTTAAGTTTCCTCTTAATAAAACCCTCACGGGTTGGCCCAGTGGTAAGGGCGTTTCCCAGGCCCTATGTAAACGGGAGATCCTGGGTTCGATTCCTGCCGTTGGTGAATCAAGCGATGAGGGCCAGGGACGGGGTGAAATTCCCTATAGCCTCTCCGGGTCCCGGAAGGGGTGGATGGCCGTGGCTTGCCACCAGCTGTCCCCCTTTAAAAAAAAAAAAAAAAAAAAGTTTCCTCTTAATAAATGAGTATGTACAGCTTTCAATATTGATCCATGTGCAATTGCAGGTATGAAATTGATCTTCTATACAAAATTCAATTTTCATCATCTGCCTCGATTCCGCCCCTAATTTGCCTTTTTTTTTTGGCGTGGTGCCATATTAAATAACAGAAAGCACTTAATATTTTTTTATTTATATCAAAATTAGTTTTCTCCATCCAAATTGAGCCAAATTATTGAACAGTATTTAAAGGTAAAAAACATAACCGCGAAGTCATTTTTAAGGAAGCAATTGTTTTACACTAAAAAAAAATATAGCTGTGAGCAAATGTGCTGTGAAAAGGTTAGAGCTCTGTGAGCCTGCGACCATTTTCTTCCCTCCCGGAATATCAAACTCATACAAACAAAAAGGCAGGTTGGATCCAAATAAATTAGTTACATCCATATGTGCTATTGTAAAAGAATACAATTCAAAAGTCACAACCAACCATGCCAAGGAACCGCAACTTGCTTACTAAGTCTTGCTTCATAAGCCTAAAGATAAAGAAAACTGAACATCAGAGAAGAAATCCAAACTAACTGCTCCTCAACACAATTTGAGTTATTCGATTACATAAATCAGAAAGAAACTGGCGCAACCAGAGGGCTGAACCCGATGATTATGAGGAACGAAAGAAGCCATGCACTTTAGGGCTTAAAGAAGAGCCACATCAGGAGGGAAACAGAGCAAAGGAACAATAGCCCGAAGACCAGACCAAACAGAAGAACGCTTACAGGAGAATCGGCCGGTCTCTGTATTTTAGGAGAGGCAGCGGTGGATGATCTGAACACGTTACGCGGAGAGGCACTACTCATCCCCGCCTGTCTCCTCCTCATCACCTCTGCGCCCATCGCGAAGAGAGCACCAAGTGTCGGAAGCAATTGGGAGATCCCAATCCCGATCTCTGGTATGAGGAAATGAAAGTTAATCAACTCCACCCTAGCCAAGTTTTAGCTGTTATATATGCACGTTCATACGAGTCAAACAGGCGGATGAATATATTAAAGGTTTTTGGTCATTCTTTAAAACAAAAATAAACGGGTCATTGTGAAAGGAAAGCCTGATGTTAGTCATATTGTCATGTAGCCTTATGTCAGTAATATCGTTGTGAGTTTTATTTGATACACCGACCTAAAAGAAATTAAAATTAAAACATCTATGTCAATGCGTCACGATTCATGAAACACAAGTGGTAGTGAAATGAAGTTAATTGCATAACGAAAAGGAATTATACATTTATATAATTTCTACACTGAGGCCAGTAAATATGTTTGGCACAAAAAAATTTATATACTTTTTTGTTTTGTTTTTTGATTCTTAGAATAAATCATATAAATATGTGCTACTTGTTTTTCTTTCAGAAGGGATTAATTATAGAGTTAATTACAGTTTAGTACCCTGTGGTTACACTCTTAAGACATGTTAGTCCCTACCTTCTTAATTTTTACAATAACATACCCCGGTCTTTTAAATTTGTTAGTTGCCAAAGTGGCACTGTGGGTCCCACATTTTTCACTTTTTGTTAATTTTAAATTGATTTTATTATTATTATTATTATTATTATTTATTTTTTTTTGGTGTGTGGAGAAAGTTGTAGAAAATGAGCAACAAAAAAAAGTATTTATCCCCCCCGCCCCAAAAAAAAGCAATTTTCTTCTCCTCCCTTTCTTAGAACTGAAAAACCTGAAGACATTAAAGATTAAAACGAAGTGGGGCCCAAGGCACGAAACGGAACAGGTAACGTAAGACCATTTTTAAAAGTTTGGGGGATATTTTGAGACGTTTGCAAACACATGTAGTAATATGAACAAATTTAAAAACACAGGGGCCATGTACATAAATAAGCTATTTTTATGATTTTGCTGTTTGGTAAACATGTGAGAAGCTGCTTCGAAGAGAAGCGGAGGGTCTCTCACTGCGTTTTTCAGAAGCAGCCATCGAGATGCTTCTCAAAGCTGCTGTGAAATAAAGCATGCGGAGGCATTAATGCCTGTTCTTAAATACCAAGATTGCCTTTAATTAATTTTCTTATTGCCCCTAATAATATTCTCTTCTCTCCACCACTTCTATCTGTTTGCCTTTTCCTCATCTTCTTCCTCTATCTATCTTTTCTCTTTCTTCTTTCTTCTTTTTTTTTTTTTTTTTTTTTTTTTTTTTTTTTTTTTTTCTCTCTGTTTTTTCTCTGCGAGTCTTCTTCTTCTTCTTGTCCTTCAAGACCAAGTTAAATAGCAACAGGTTGTTATTTACTTTGTGGGTTTTGTATCTACATTGGAAAATCAATTTGGAGGCTCTCTCTGAATCTCCATACCCAGAGCTTTAAAATCACTTTGGCCATTAGAATATTTTCTTTCGATATGGTCATCTTCCTCTTCTGTCCAAATTGCTCACTGGCACTGCTCAGCAGCCTCAACCCAGCACCGTACACCAACCGAGCCACCCTCCCTCTGGCCTTCCATCTTCCCCGTCGAACCCAGCCAACAAAAAGCTGAACCCATTTGTTGCAACATACAATGATTAGAGGTCTAACTTCTCCAGTTATGGGTTTGGATTTAAAGTTCCAAATTGGGATCTTGTTAAATTGGATTTAAAGGGGTCCTTATTGATAAAGAAGGGGTTGCAGAGAAGAGAGACGAAGAACAGTCGAGAGAAAAGGAGGAGAAAAAAAATAAAAATTGTGAACAATTCAAGCAGAAGCAGAGAATGCCAATATATTCACAAAACAATTAATTAATATACAGCAGCTGTAAGCTTACAATATATAGGCATATAAAGATGCCCTAGATAAGTAAAAGACCTAACTACCCTTAAAAGACACAGACTCAAATATATATTAATATTGGCTA
>NW_007362522.1:73184-104045 GCF_000346735.1 Prunus mume
CCCCAAAAAACTTTTGGGACATCAGCAGAAAGCAACATAGACCTGGCAGTTTCAACAATATGTCGATGTTTCCTTTCGGCAACACCGTTTTGTTCAGGAGTGGCAGTGCAAGAGAATTGGTGTATGGTACCATCTGAAGCAAGTAAGTCAGTGAAAGCATGAGAGGTATATTCACCACCCAAGTCACACCGAAAACATTTAATGACAGTAGAAAATTGTGTATGAACAAGGGCGCGAAAATTTTGAAAGATAGTAAAGAAATCAGAGCGGCGTTTCATAAGATAAATCCAACAATAACGAGAGTAGTCATCAATAAATGAAACATAATATCTAGAGCCCCCTTTACTAGAAATAGGAGCTGGGCCCCATACATCAGAGTGAATTAAATCAAAAGGTGCTAAAGAAATAGAGGAACTTCTAGTAAAAGGTAATGCAGAAAATTTGGCAAGTTTACACCCACTACAATCTGAAATGTCATGACAATTGAAATTGCCTAAAGCTCCTGTAGAAACTAAATATTTCAAACGAGAACCAGAGACATGACCAAGACGAGAATGCCAAAGATAAAAATTAGACGACTTAGGACTCAGACAAAAAGACGACAAATCAATAGACGAAGCCACCAAGGCAGGAATCTGGAGCTTCTCCAACACATATAATCCTCCCTCTCTACGGCCTGTCCCAATCAGCTTCTTGGAATGAGGATCCTGTATATAACACGAAGTAGAAGAAAATTGAACAACATAGCCAGAAGCACATAATTGACTAATAGAAATCAAATTCAAGGTGAGTTGAGGAATATAATAGACATCAGATAGACATAGGCTAGAAGTTGTGATAGAGCCAATACCAGCCAATGACATAGAAGTGCCATTGGCAGTCAAAACAGAAATTGACGTGGACAAAGAAGACAATGAAGTAAACAATGACAAATCACTAGTCATATGATGTGTAGCGCCTGAGTCAAAGATCCAAGTGGATGGGGATATACCTGAAGAAGATGAGGAAGGCAAACCTGAAGAATGGGAAATCATGGACAAGGCATTAGGAGAATCATCTTTTTCACTAGCCATGTGGAAAACAATATAGAAGATACAAGAACCAAAAGCAGCGGAAACCAAAATAGATGAAAAACCAAGAAGACAAAAGTAGACAACACCAGAAAACGCAGCAGCAAATCAACAAGGAAACACAGCAACACGAATCAAGAAGGCATAAGGGGGGAAGAACAAAAAACAGGTAGCAACCCAGGAAGATTGCTCTGATACCATGTGAACAATTCAAGCAGAAGCAGAGAATGCCAATATATTCACAAAACAATTAATTAATATACAGCAGCTGTAAGCTTACAATATATAGGCATATAAAGATGCCCTAGATAAGTAAAAGACCTAACTACCCTTAAAAGACACAGACTCAAATATATATTAATATTGGCTATACAATTGTCACAAAAATAAGTAACACTTTTTGTATCATACCCTTTTGATCGTTATACAGGGTCACAACATTTCTAAAAAAAAGTTTACCAAACCTTATTTTATACTCACAATACTTTTACAAATATAGATTACTAAATACTTCATTATTTTACTTTACAGCTGTTTATTCTTGCAGCACAAGAAATGGTTTTTTTTTAAAGCACAGTTCGCTGACTTCTTATTGAAAGTATAGTTCGGACAACATGACGATTTATTAAGGTGAACGCCAAAAGAGGCATTTCAGTCATCATTGTATTCTACTTTCTCTATAGACAAATAATTGAACTGCTGGTCTCCAAATTCATTCTGCTGGGGGATTTTGATTCGATGGTGTTCAATGATTCTTGGGCTTCATTGAGTATGCTCCATCCCTCTTTCAACAGCATCACTCCTCTACCAGCCTTTTTACGTCCATCTTCAATGTGATTTTTTGAAGAAATAAAGAGGTCCAATACGTTGACTGAACCAGTTATGCTAGGGCAAGCAACCTGAATGGTCTGTATTATTTCCGCCAGCTGCTTTAAGTGGTCATGAATAACAAACTTGGCCTCGACAGAAGCTGTTTTATCCTTGATGACCCTCCTTCGCTTTTTCGCTTTTTCTCCTGCAGTCCTAAAAAATTAATCAAAAGAAGGGAAAAAAAGGAAAGGGAAAAAGAAAAAAAAAAACAGCCTACCTCTTGGCATATTAATTAATTAAGGAGTTCGTATATTAGCAAATTAAATGTCTGAAAAAAGAAAAATAAAACAGACAAAGATATTATAACCCAAGTTTGTACCCGTGGAGTTCTCTGTTTTTTGGGGTGTGTGGGGATCCTCTGTTTTTCTCCCTTCTTTGCCTTCATCGCGAGGCCTTTTTCTATTCAGAAGATCATGTATTTGGTTGAATCCTTTCTCCGTCGACTCTTTTTTTTGGGTCTGATTCTCCCTCGCCACTTTTTGTTTGGTCTGATTCTCCATCGCCTCTGAAGAGTACACAACTCGGAGAACCCAAAGTTGCTATATATAGGCATTGAAGGGCTTATAACACACACACACACACACATATTTACTTTTAGAGTAAATTACTCAAATAGTCCTCAAACTAGTATGCGATTTACATTTTGGTCCATAAATTAAATTATTAGTTCAAATGGTACATAAACTCTATTTTAATCGCCCATTTGATCCAATCGTTACATTTTCTGTTAAATGTAACCAAATTTTAGGGGCAAATACGGCTTTTCATAATTAACAAATAAAATAAGGTTAAAATAAACACAAAATTTGAAAATAATTGAGGTAAAAGATAAAAAAATAATGAGACCCAACCCCTCCCTTCGATTTCTTCTCCCCCATTCCCCACAGACCTCTCCATTGAGGTCCACCACTTGCTGCTCCAAAGGCGTGAACTTGGCAGGTGGGTTGGAAGAGAAGAAGGTTCTAGAACGTAGGATGATGGTTCTAAAAGCTTATGGAGGAACTTTTGGTGGAGGGAGGGATTGGGTGTTGTGCTTATAGCGTTGGGGGTGTGGGGAAAGGGGTGTTGGGGAGATGAGGAGGTGAGGTGGAAGGAGAGGAGAGTGCAATTGGAGGGTGAGAAATTGACAATGGCTGTGATTTTGGGAGGTGAGGTTGGCAGGTGATGAGGTGGGGGGGAGGTGGTGGGTGATTGTCTCTCAATAACAAAGGGAAATCAAGGGGGAGGGGGAGCTGGGATTATGGGTTCATGGGGCAGGTGGAAGGTAGTTGTTGGATGGGTTTGGGTGGAGAGTGGTTGTGGGATGGGTTTTGGGGGTGGAGCTTGAGGGTGGTGGCCATGGGGGAATGGGGGGAGAGATAGAGAGAGAGAGGAGAGTTTTTATTTTATTTTTCAGTATTTTTTTATTTTTAACATACGAAATGACGAATTTGCCCTCATATTTAACAGCAACATTGATAGAATGTAACGGTTGGATCAAATGAGCGATTAAAATAGAGTTTATGTACCATTTGAACTAATAATTTAATTTAGGGACCAAAATGTAAATCGCATACAAGTTTGAAGACTATTTGAGTAATTTACCCTTACTTTTATATATTAGACGCAATTTTTTTTTTTAAAAAAAAATTTCGAGACAAGGGAGAATCAGACATTTTACCCAATAGTAGAGCATACACGTTGGTGTGGTGAGATTTGAGCTTCCTTATGCATTGCAATTAACTTGGGGTTGGGTGCTTACGTTCATATTAGATATATATTATCTATGTGGTAGGCCCAACAATCCCATGTACTTTGATATACTGAATAAAAATTGTATTTAGACCCAAAAAAACCAAAAAGATTAAAAATTGTTAGGGTGCAAAGAGACGCCACACGTTTTGCCACCCTCTCGATCATTTACTATATATTATCAAAATATGACACATCAAACTTCAACTCAACAACGTTAAGTCTTCTCTAAAAAAACACCGTTAAGTCTAAATAAAATAAAATATTTAAAAACAAATAATGATGATAATAACAGCCACTCAACCTCAACAACCACCAATGGCCCGCCCAACCCACCTCCCAACACTGGCGGAAAGCCTGTCTCTTTTCACCACTAGCCAACCTCTCCTCTCCTCTCTCCCCCTCTTTGGTTCAATAAGTCAACGCTAGGTGCTCAATACAACGATTGTTGGAGAGATACACAATGCAAGTCAACGAGTCGATCGATCATTTTTCCAGCTAAGCATGCAGTTGTTTTGAATTGGAAGGTTGCTGATGCTGACATATGAAATACAACATAGCATTTCGTCATAGCATTCGTTATCTAAATCATGCCAAGCGGCACCGTATGGTTAATTATAAAAATATATGAATCATTCCTCCTCCACAGGGTGTCATGTCATGTGTTAAGAGCCTATGACCCGGATGCAAATACTGTCATGTGCTAAGAGCCGCCTATGACCCGGATGCAAACAATATTGTATTCGAATACAAAGAATATCGTATAATAAGCTTTGCCTTTTCACTCTCGTCTAGATAGATACTAAAGAAATGCTAAATAACATTCCTTCAGACTTTTCCACAATGAGAATTTGCCTTTTGCATAGTAATTTAATTTTTAGGACAACTGATTAGACTTTGATTAAAGAACTCCTATGATGACCGAACATTTTTTTTCTTTTTTCTTTTTTCTTTTTCCCAACATGTATGTAAGTGTCACTCCTCCATTAAGTATTAATTAGTCTTAGTCTTTTTTAACATATGGAATTTCCTAAAGATGCTCAGACGAATGTGACAAAAAGAGGCAAAGATAGATAGATCAACTTGCAATATACATATTTGCTTTGCCTTTCACATTGCCAGAGCCTCCACGTATTTAATTTTTAGGGCGACTTAGTCTTTACTTAAATGTATAATTTATCTGATTCATATTTAAATCTCTCTTCTGTTTTGGTGCTTACAGTCTTCCCATAGAGGCATTCTACATCCCTTTTCACTACTACAAAAAAAAGTATCTCCTCTCTCTCCTTTTCTTCCCCCTTCCTCTCTTGTATCTCTTCCCTATTTTTCTTCAACTCTTTAAGAGTTACCTGAAAGTGTTCTTCCGTCATCCCAGCAGATTTCCTAAGTCCTCTTCGGCCTCGAATATGATAAACAGAGTACACAATCATAGGTGCAAATACACAGCAAATCCAATGCATACAATCTCCAGCTCAGCAATATTCTAGAAGAGAAGGAACTTACTAGTCATATATCCATCCTACACCTGTCATCATCTCCATATTCTTTGTAACCAATTCTATTCCAGATTATTCTTTGCAAGTGTATATAAACAGTGGTATTCTCACTGTACAAGTATGAATGAAATATACAATTCCAACCTTTCTTTTACTCTGTTCTTAATTCTTCACATGGTATCAGCCGCCTAAAACCCTACGGTACTATCCTATGGCCTCCTCTGACTCTCTACCTCTTCCTTCCTCTTCTTCCTCCTCTTCTTCTCTCTCTACTTTTTCGGCTTCTGCCATTCCCTCCCACCACATCGCCACTCTCATCCCTGTCAAACTCAACAGAGATAACTATCTTCTCTGGAAATCCCTCTTCACTCCCATTCTGCAGAATGCTGACCTCTATGGCCTTCTTGATGGTTCTGACCAATGCCCACCCCAATTTCTTCCTACCCTTGAATCTAATCCCGCTTATCCTACATGGGTTGCCAGAGATCGTACCTGCAAAATTTGGCTCCATGCTGCCATCTCTGAGTCTGTTCTCCCTTATACAGTCGGTTGCTCCTCCGCCCAATCTCTCTGGGACAACCTCGAGAAACGCTTCTCTGCCATCACTCGCTCCCATATCCTTCAGCTTAAGGGTCAGCTCCAAACCCTGAAAAAGGGATCTGACCCGATGATGCTCTATCTTGAAAAAATCAAGGCTCTTGCCGACGGTCTAGCCGCCGCCGGGGCTCCCCTTGCCGATCTTGACCTTATTGCTCACATTCTTCGTGGCCTCCCACCTGAGTATGACTCTTTTGGTACTTCGATCAGAGTCCGCTCTGACCCCATCGACCCTGATGCTCTTCATGGTCTCCTGATTAGTGAAGAGATTGAAATTTTACAACGTGACACCCTAAATCCCATTTCTAACTCATCTGCCCCTTTTCAGGCCTTTCATACCTCTGTTCATTTCAGGCCCACCTCTTCCCGCCCTTCTCCCGGCCCAAATCCTCCCAAATACACGTCCAACCCACCTCTCCTACCCACCCCATCTACTCCACCTTACCTCTCTCAGCCCAATACCTTTTCCCACCCATCCCACAATCGCTTCCGTCAAACCCCTAAAATCAGATGTCAAATTTGCAACAAACCCAACCACACCGCCATCGAATGTCGCCATCGCTCCAACTTCGCCTATCAAGGTCGCTCCCCTCCTGCTCGCTTCACTGCCATGACTGCTACCCACTCTCCTCCCCCCTCCAGCTCCCTCTGGTATGCAGATACTGGTGCAACCAACCATGTCACTCCTGACCTTCACAATCTCTCTCACCAGCTCCCCTATCAAGGCAATGACAAAGTCCTCGTTGGCAGTGGTGAAGGCTTACCGATTGCCAATACTGGTTCCTCCACAGCCTCTGCTTCTTCTTCCTCTTTTAAATTGAACAATATTTTACATGTCCCTCGCATTACTCAAAATCTGTTATCTGTGCATCGCTTTGTTTGTGATAACCACTGCATACTAATGTTCACTCCTTTTGAATGTCTTGTGAAGGATCTAGCCTCGGGACGCCTTCTCTATCGTGGCCCCACTGATGGCCATCTATATCCTATCAACCTCTCAATTTTTCCCAAGTCTCAATGCTTCCAAAGGGGCAGAAGATTGCCTTTTATAGAAAGATCCCACCAGTAATCCCATCCCCAACTGGGGCCATACGAACTCCCGGATGGGTTAAGAAAGAGTTTGGCAAAAGAAAAAAATAGTTAAGATAACTAAATTATCGACTCATTATAACTAATTAAAAAAATTCAATATTTTAAACTAACATAATTTATATATATATAAAGCAAAAGGCAGAGAATGGTGAAACATTCAAAATATCAGAAAATGCGCTTGGTTAACGCAAACATTAAGAATTGAAATTATTAATTAAATGAGGATAATATTGTAAATTCACACTTTTTCATATTAAAAAAATTAAAATTAAAAGAAAAATCAAATAATGGATCTTATTTTTATGGAACACAACTACCCATTATATTTTTTAATTCTAAAATTAATTTAAAATTAATTTTTTTTTTTTAAAAAAAGAGCATCTTACAGGCGTACAAGCACGTGCAGAGAGACTAGTATATATAATTAAACCAGCCTATTTATCCCATGACCTCCCAAAACCCCTTCCAACAACTTTCTCCCCTACTGGCTAGCAACCTCCTCTCTACATACATAACTTACCTATCTAGTATATATAACCCTCTTTATCGAATTGAATTTTTTTTGGATTTGTTGGATGTATATAGAGAGTAATCGCAATCGTACCTTCTTTTATGTTTTTTTAATTTTATTTTTTTTTGTGGTGAAGAAGTTAAGGATTAAGGAATTAAAAAAATAAGTTAAGGAATTTGACAAGTGTCAAATCCGATTTGTTTGTGGTGAGTAAGGATTAAAATATCGATAATATCGACGAAGTATCAAAAATATTATTGTTTTTTTAGGTCTAATATTTTAGAACATATCCATATACGTACATATTGTGTAAGTATTGATAATATCAAAAAATATCGACGTAGATAATTTCTCTCACACTTCAGCAACATTTGGTCAAAATATCGCTAGATGATACAGACAGTGAAAAATTTGAAGAGTTATTTACACTAACACCCCCTTAGGTTTCTTGTGTTTTCACAAAACCCCCTCAAGTCTCAAAAATTCCACGAACACCCCTTCGATTTCAGTTTGTTCTCACAAAACCCCTTTTCGTTGATTGTTTTGTCTAAAAATTGATGATTTCATAGGAAAAAAAAACTTGTGCAAATGACAAAATTAACATCAATGAAGTATTTGCAATCTAATCTCAAAGGCCAACTTTGTCATTTGGAGAATTTTTTATTTTTGGGTATAAAATCATCGATATTTGGATGAAAAATCAATGAAAATGAGTTTTGTGAAAACAATTTAAAACCTCAGCAGGCGTTCTTGTAATTTCTAAAACCTCAAGGAGTTTTGTGAAAAAGCTGAAAACCTTAAGGGGTGTTAGTGTAAATAACTCAAATTTGAACATTATATGAACTCTATGTGGTACTAAATCACTCATGTATCTTACTATACAATGTATAAAGTATAAAATATTGTAGTAAATCATTATAAATAACTGATTATGGTGTGTTTAATCTTCTTTTATTAATTATTACATATACTCTACACTCACAATGTTTGTCAGCTCGCTATATAATCAACTTAAATCAGTTAATCCCATCATGCAATGCATTTCCTTCCAATTTTTTTGTGATAAAGTAATGGATAATTGACTAAATAAATATCCTCCAAAGTTTCAAGAAATTTTTTCAAGTTTTTCTTTCAATTTCCTTGGGTTTTATTCAATTTTATTGATACTGATATTTCTAAAACTCATACATTAATTACATAACGCATTTTACTAAAGTTATAATTTTTTTTAAAATTTAAAAATTTTAATTTAGCCAAGACATTAACAAAAATGCCTTTAAAAATCCTCACATAAATTACATGATGCATTTTAATTAGAATTACACTTTTATTCTCAAATTGTACTATCAGACACATTTTCACTGTTTTTATTTTATGAATATGTTTTCCAATTAATCTACCAGAGGCATTCTCAAATCCTGAAAATGAAAATTCGTTTTCTTGTTTTTATTCTTTGAAAAAATATTGTCAGAAAACATTCTCCGAAAACATTACCAGATGAACCCTTACTTTTCCATATTTAGTAAGTCCATATTTGGGAAAAGATTTCCTACCTCATAGGAAAATAGGAGGGAAAAATGAAACCCTACATCCACTTTGGGTTTCATTTTCCCTTTCCATGTGAAACCAAGATGCGTTACTTACATTTTTTATGACCAATATACCCCATTAACAATTAAAAATAGCAAATCAAGGATTAATTACACCTTTTTGTTTTTTGTTTTTGGTTGCATATTTGTAATTTAAGTGTAGGAATTGGATTTGAGGTATTTTCTCAACATTATCAAATATAAGAAAAGAAACAAGTTGGGTGGTCCCATATACCAAGTTTTGTTAATTGAGTGCAATGTATGTATGGTGATGTAAAATTTGTGAATGAGAAATGAGGATAAGAAAAAATGAAAATGAAAAGAGAGACCTAAAAAATAAAAAATATATATTTTTAGTTGTTTACAAAAATAAGGGTGATTCACCTCTAAAAAAATGGTGATTTTGAAAACTAATTCTCATTTCTCTTGAAATAAAATGAAATATTGCACTAAATACTTTTTTAGTTTGCAAACAAAGTGAAAACTAAAAACGAAATGGTTATCTAACATACCTTTTTATTTATACAAGCAATATTCTACTTTAATCTAATCTAAAATTACAGGGAGAGATTCTAACTCGGGTGCATATTGTAGAGCACATCCACTGTAGCCAACTTGATTTAAGTCCATATCTGCATCTAACAAACCCTTAAATATTAAAAGCTTTATCTCCAAATTAATTGGCTAAATTCTTCAACAACCCACTCCAAAATTTCTTGGACTGGGTGAGACGAGAGTAATTGCGATCTCTCTTTATACTTTCTTTTGGTGGAAATGGAGACTTTCATTGCAGTGGACCAGCCTTGAATAAGCCAAGAGGGAAGAAAATTGTCACATATTTTACAATTGTATTTTTTTTACCATAATGTGCACCTCAAAAGTTTTTTTTTTTTTTTTTTTTTTTTTCCCAGACATCGTACGTTAGTAGTAGATTTGTCAATGGAGATCTGAATTAAAGTTTTTCCAGAAATAGGATATGGATTAACATTTCCAATGCATTTGTCAATGGAGATCTGAACTAAAGTTTTTCCAGACATGGAATAAGGATTAACATTTTCAATCCAGTAATTCGATTATAATTATAATTTTTTAGAGTAAGCGATAATTATAATTATATTTTTTCTTACTAATTTACCTCGGCAATCTCTATTCTCTCTCCATTTTTTTTATACCTCAAATTTGGCAAATAAAACAAAATAAAATTATGGCTGCGGGATGCTACCTATTTTCTTTTCTTGGCTCCTCCTTCGCGTTGGGGTCAGATGTTAGCTGACTGCAGAATACAAACAAATAATTAATAAAGGAATTAATTGACTAAGATTATTTCAAAATGGGGCACTAAGAGGGTTTTGTGCCTCCCATTTTTCCATTAGGATCGAAGTCTTGACTTTTGAGCAAATATACGATTAGCTTAGGTCCTCTTTGTTGGCATTGGGCATTACTAATTGTATTCTCACACAAAGGACCTCTTCATTGGCGCTGGGCGTTACTAATCGTATTTTCACACAAAGGTCATCTTTGTTGGAATTGGGCGTTACTAATCATATTCTCACACAAAGTTCCTCTTCATTGGCCTTGGGCATTACTAATTGTATTCTCACACAAGACTCAAGACTTTGGTCCCAATCGGAAATATGCGACAACTTTCATAATAATTTATTTCTACACTAACCATGCATTTGTTTGTATCTGACTAATGAAGAAAGTTGAGGTTCCACCCTAAAATCAATTGGTAATGGGGGGAGTAACCCAACTCCTTATAAGCCCTTGTTGGGTGTGCTCGAGATTATGAGATTTTGTCGTTTGACCAAGAAACGATGCCTTGGAGTTTCTAAACCGTTAGATTGAAGATGATCGGACCTTTGGACCGTGTCTAATTTTATTTATGTAGTAGTTGGTGCTGTTTTGAGTCAGTAGGTTCATAATAATTGAAGATTGGATGTCCCGATCATAAGTTATGGTGTTTCAGCATGACGCCAATTTGCCTAGACAATGGCCCACACAAGTTTTGCCTTTGGACTTGCCTAGTTTCATGGCCCACTTCTTGCCATGACAATTTTTCCTTGAGTGGAGGTTGTTTTTGGAGTTGAGCCCCATTTTGCCATGCCAAAAGGGAATAGAATGGAAGTGCTCTTATATGCTTTCAACGCTCGAAGACAAGAATTGAATATTCTGAACATGTGTGAATGCCTTGTTCTGAAATATTTATCACAATTGTTTGTTTTCTTTTTTTCTTTTTTTCTTTTTTCTTTTTTGGTCAAAAGAAAAGTAGATAAAAGTCTTGTACAATTGGTAAACTGAGTGTTTGAGCAGTGGTAGATCTAGGAATTTTCATTCTGGGAGTCAATGTGTAAAAGGTTAAAAAAAATTCTATACAAAATAGACCCAATGAAATGAAACGATAATATTTTAACTCATAGTTAATAGATAAAACCATACAAGATACTCATGTTTATTATCAAAGAGAACTGCATCAACTTCAAAAAATAGACACACATTGCAATAAACCAGAAATATCTCTAAGAATGTGATAATAAACCAAAAAATTAGCGCAATCCTCTTTGCCTCCCAAGACGTCTCGTCCTATTTGACGTAAGATTTGGCATATAATAGCGCAATTCTGCTCATTTTAGAGCATTTACGTCATTTTTTAGGTCCGTCGTCGTTTGGATTTTGGGCTTTATATACATTTCTTTTGGGTTCTAGCTCTCAAACTTTGGACCCTTATGAGTATTGTCTTAGGGAGAGCTTATTCAAGAAAATATTTCTTCAATATGTAAGAGTTAGGTTATTCTTGTAAAACTCTTTGTGGATTGATCATCAAAGGATTTTTACCTAGATTGACCTTATTTTGCCTTTGACTTTGCCTTGTCTTTGTCCTTATTTTGCCTTTGACCGTGCTCATATGGTTTCTTTGTTCTGCCTTATCTACCATCGTGCTCACAGGGTTTCTATGTTCTGCCATACTTATTATCGTGCTCATAGGATTTTTGTGTTCTATCTTACCTACTGCTGTGCTTATAATGTTTTTATGTTATGCTTCTATGTGTTCTTCTATTCCCTATTTGTTAGGGTTTGTCAGTTGTTTTACTCGTGGTTTATAACAAGGCCTTCTCTACAATTGTTCGATTGGTCAATGTCGAGTATGGTGTTTTATGACTCGCTTGTCAAGTTGGTCACGCGAAATATCTTTGCCCCAACTTGAAGGGGAGTGTTGGCGAGTCCTTACTTAATTAGGATTTTGTTTACTTACCCATTTATCTAGTTATGTTATAATTGAGATTTGTTTCCTATTGTAATTTATGTTTATTTTCTATTGTAATTTGGATTTATTTCCTATCTTATTTAGGTTGTACTTCTTTATAAATGCCTCAACATTGGAGAAGAATAAAAATATGAGCATATCTTAGCATAACTGAATATTTACCCCTACACCTTACCCAATAAGTGGTGTTCACGTGTTGGGCTTAAATGATTGACTCTGATGTGGACTTAGCTCCACATGTGGCTCACTATGTGGTGGTCCCACGTGAAGGGTCTTGTTGAAGAATATAAGTCCCACATCAAAAACTTAACTAAATAAAATATAATATAATGAATGGTTTCACTACAAATATCACTTTGGCTTTTGTGATAAAACCCTACACCTACTAGGCTTTGTAGGTGGTTAAGTTAGGGACAATATCGGTTGTTGGTAGTGGGTTGCTGACTCGCCTTTCTGAAATCTTCAGTTGGTATCAGAGCAGGTTGAATGATTGGACCTGAATTGGGCATCTACCCTTACCCAATATGTGGTGTTCACATGTTGGGCTTGAATGTTTACCCTTACCCAATACGTGGTGCTCACGTGCTGGGCTTGAATATTTGACTCCGAAGTGGACTTGGCTCCATATGTGGCCCACTATGTGGTAGTCCCACGTGATGAGGCGTGTTGAAGAATATGAGTCCTACATAAGAAACTTGACTAAATAAAATATAAAATATAATGAATAGTTTTACTACTAATAACATTGATGCCTTTTGTGATAAAACCTCACACCTTCTGGGCTTTGTAGATGGTTAAGTTGTGGACAATATCGATATTGATAGTAGTGGGCTACTGGCCAGCCTCTCATGTTTAACTCTATGTAATTTAGGTATCATCTATGGATGTGGTAGAATTTGTGAGCAATCACATGTAGTTCCATTGTTTCTAATTCTATGTAATAAAATTGAATCTTCAAGTTTTATGAAAAAAATAATTCTTTAAGTGTATATATTCATTAATAAAGCATTATAGTTGGTTTTTGGACAAACTACAGTAAACCCCCCAACCTATAGGGTCATTTAAGAGTTCATACCCGATTTTGGGGACATTTATGGGCACATACACAACGTCGTGAAAACTTACAGATCACCCCATCCGTTAGCGAATCCGTCAGGAAATCCGTTATCTGCCTACGTGGTATTTGTGGGACCCTTTTTTTAACTGACATGGACTTCCACGTGGACAAAAAACTAATAAAAAATTATTTTTAAAATAATAAAAAAATTAAATTAAAAAAAAGTAAATAAAATAAAATAAAATTACTGTTTAAATTATTTAAATCTCTCTCTCTCTCTCTCTCTCTCTCTCTTTCTCTCTCTCTCTGAGAACTCAAACCCATAACACTCTCTTTCTCTCTCTTCCTCATAGCTTTCGTCAACGACCCAAAGGGCGACGACCGTGATCATGGATCCTCCCAGAATCCTCTTTGATTCTTTACTCTGCTTAAAAAAACTCAGTTCCAAAAAAAATGGCTCAGTTCCTGAATGGCTTTCTTGAGGATAACTTGCAAAGCAGAATTTCCGACTGAAACAATGAAAGAACCACCTCTTCAGATATTACAGTGATTTTGCTGTGTCTGCCAACCTTATGTTGCATTTTGTTTTTTGTCCTGTTTATGTTCTATTGAAAGAAAGTGAAAATAATTGACAACGAGCAAACGTTTCTTTTCAACCAAAGTCTCAAATTAAAAATTAAAAATTAAAAGCCCTACCCAGATTCTCTCTCCCGATTTCTTCCCCCTTTCTCCCAATTTCTTCCACCTCTGAAATATCATCTTCATCTGGTGTAAACTCCTCATCGTCATCATCATCTTCATCATCGTAATTGTTCCCACCATTGATCTCTCTCTCAAGGTCCTCTCGGCCTTCAATGGCCGACCTTTCACTCCTACACCTTCTCTCCCAGACCCTAAACCCAACCCAACAAACCAATCGAACCAATCGAACCCACTTGCCCTTTAACCCCAGAACCCCAAAGTAGTCGCCTCCCTTCCCCTAAACCCAAACCCACAAACCCAATTACCAAAAATCCAAAGCTTTCTCCGAATCGGGTGAATCCGGAGCCGACCGACCAACCTAAACTCGAGAACTTCAGCCCCATGGACGGCGAAACGCACTTCAACCTCAAGGTCGTGTCCCCAAAATTCGAGGGGCAGAGCCTGGTGAAACGACACCGCATGGTGTACGACGCCTTAGCTGACGAGCTCCAGTCTGGTCTCTATGCGCTGTCTATTGTGGCCAAGACTCCCCAAGAGATTGGCCCCAAATAAGCCATTCCAATTTCCACCTGTTATTTCCTTCCTTGTCACTGTTTATGAGGGTTTCTCATTCTATCTTTTATGAATCAATTTATCAGATGATGTGTGCATTTTTACTGAGTCGAACTTTGAAATTGAAATACCAATCTCTTTCAGAAATATGTGTTATAATTTTACAACTATAAATTTGTCATCTGGATTCTGTTGTTGAATGAGTAGCAGGGCATAATGCTTGCTTTTTGAGTTGAGATGGTCAGTCAAAATTCAAAACCCAATCTGATATGAAACAGTTATGGGAGAATCTGGGATGGGAAGATGCAGTCGATGAGGGTGGTTAGGGTTGCGACGGAGAGGGGTTGGGAAGGGGTGGGCAAGGTTGTGGTGGTGGTTGGCTGGGTTGGTTTTTTGTTTTTTTTATAATCAATTTTAAAATAATTTTAATAATTTAAAACTAGTTTTGAAAAATATATAGTTTTTTTATTAATTTTTAGTCCACGTGGAAGTCCACCTCATTAAAAAATGGAGCCCACATTTGCCACGTAGGCAGATAACAGATTTCCTGACGGATTCGCTAACGGATGGGGGCGATTTGTAAGTTTTCGCGACGTTGTGTACCCATAAATGTCCCCAAAATCGAGCATGAACTCGTAAATGACTCTATATGTTGGGGGGTTTACTGTAGTTTGTCCTTGGTTTTTTAGTTAAAATCGTTGTATAGAGTCATTGGAAACAAAAAAAAAAAGCTAAAATGTAATAGCCTAGGAACTAATTAGACGACAAATTTACAATACAACTGTTGTCTCCATAACTAATCAATGACGGTTTTTAGGCATTAATTCACATGCCAACAACATGGAAACTTATTCGAGGACGGTTTTTACATTAAAACTGTCGTCTTCATAGAAAATCGACGATGATTTTAAATAATAACGTCGTCTTTATAGATAAGCAACGACTATTTTTATATAAAAATCGCTGCCTTAGAAGATAAACAATGACGATACTGTTGTAAAAACTGTCTTCTTTACAAATAAACAACGATGATTTTAATAAAAACATCGTCTATATTGATAAACAACGACGGTTTTTACTGTCGTCTTTCCTTATAAACAACGACGATTTTAAAAAAAACCATCGTCTTAACAAATAAACAATGATGATTTTTCACTGTCGTAATTTGACATTCAAAAGATGTCGGTGGATTTAATGACAAGTTTTAAAACATCATAACGACAATAGATCCCCGTTGTCTATCTCGTTTTTTTGTACTAGCGAAAAGGGGATCTAAAATGCCTCTCTGGGAAGCCTTACAAACTGTAAGCACCAAAACAGAAGAGAGAGACAATTAAATATGAATCAGATAAATTATACATTAAAGACTAAGTCACCCTAAAAATTAGAGAAGTGGAGACTCTGGCAATGTGAAAGGCAAAGCAGATATGTATATTGCAAGTTGATCTATCTATCTTTGCCTCTCTTTGTCACTTACATTCGTCTGAGCATCTTTAGGAAATTCCATATGTTAAAAAAGACAAAGACTAATTAATTCTTAATGGAGGAGTGACACCGACATATATGTTGGGAAAAAGACAAAAAGAAAAAAGAAAAAAGAAAAAAAAAAGTTTAGTCATCATAGGAGTTCTTTAAACAAAGACTAATAAGTCGTCCTAAAAATTAAATTACTAATAAGTGGAGACTGTGGCGGTGAAAGGCAAAGCAAATATATGTTTATTGCAAGTTGATCTAGTATTTGCCTCTTTTCCTCTAGGCTTATGTCACTCACATTCGTCATGAGCATCTCTCAAGTCAAAGACTAAGGAAAATTTCAGGTAACTGATCATCTCGATCTCTCTAACACTTTGCTTTTGAATCAACATATTGATTAACACTTCGCTTTTGCATCATGATTCATGAAACACAAGTTGTAGTGAAATGAAGTTAATTACATAACGAAAAGGAATTATACATTTATATAATTTCTATGAGATTGAAAGAATTATACATTTAAATAATTTATATTTTATTTTCAATCTTATGTACCACAAGTCTTTTTTCAAAACAAACCATAACGAATTTGAAGCTTTTATGAAAGTCACTAGAAAAATAAAAATTACTTGGTTTAGATCGATATCATAGAGGGGAATGCTAACAACATTCTCTCTAATATTCTCTTTTGGACTTTTTTCATTCTTCTCATGACAAGTGTCACTTTTCTTACACTTAAAACAATACAAATTTATAAATAAACTCAATCCTAGACATGTATTTATAAAAAAAACTCAAGCACTATTTAAACATAGAAACACACCCAAAATAAACTTCAAAGTCAACTTTTTGGGTGTATTTATAAATGGGTTTTGAGTGTGTGTAATGATGGGTTTTGGGTGTGTTTATATGTTTAAATAGTACTTTGGTTTTTTTATAATTTCAACCCCCATTTTGGGTGTTTTAGTGAAACTCCCAAAAACAATGTCATTAATGCATCACGCAAACTAGTTTTTGTTTTCCAAATTTACCCTTATTGAATACAGCTGTTTTGGTGCTTACAATATAAAAAATACAGCTGTGTCCTCCATTGAGGTCAGTATGGCATACAAACAAATGCATGTTTGGTACCAAAAAAAATTATATACTTTTTATTTTATTTTTTGGTTCGTAGAATAAATTATATAAATAGCTACTTTTTTTTTCTTACAGAAGGGATTAATTATATACCTTTTCTTGGTCGGTATGACACATCTCCTCTATGGGTATGGCTGACCATATAGAGTTGTACTTGGCGATTTGAGAAGGCCAGCGTTTGGGTCCTTGTTTAGGAAATTTCAGCGTTTTGGCTGTTGCCTTCTTTCTCCTACCTAATTTTTCTATATCTCTAACAAAGAATTAAAAAACCAGCTATTAACAATTATATGTTCACTTAAGAATTCTTTACATCTTTACAACTGAGTCGACGTCACGCTTTAATCACTTCTTCAATATTCTTTTTTCTAATTTGAATTTTTTTTTAAAGGAATCATCTTATCCCAATACATCACTAAAAACATATGCAATATTGCAGGGAAATGAAGTTACAGTAACATAATTAATCAAATCCTTAACCCAAACAGGCATCTCAGGATGTTGAGACTGAACCTTGAAATTATAAGGTTGAGGCATCCAGCCGTCCGTCTTCATGGATTCTTATACTCTTCCCATTGCCTACTCTCCATCTCACACTAGCCTCAAAGATGCGTCGCCTCTGTACGAGCCCTTTCCATCCCTAGGATGAGCCACTCCTTGCACATGCGGACCAAAAATGGCTCCCTCCCAGAAAAATACTTTTCATGTAAAATTCAGGTCAACAAAAAATCAGGATTGCGTAATATCCTTCAGCAATTTTCGCCATGAGGGCCAAGTTAAAGCAAATCATGTCTCAAAAACCTAGACCTCCCACGTGTTTCATCTTGCTCATCTTTTGCTAGCTAACCCAATGAACCCCTCGGTTGTCCCTGGAATTCTTCCACAAAAAATTGGCTATATCACTTTCAATTTCTTTGCATAAACTAACTGGCATTTTGAAACAAGACATGATATAATTCGGTAAGGCCATGGCTACTGCCTTAATCAGGACTTCCTTACCAGCCTGTGATAAAAATTGCTCCGACCAACCCAAGAGTTTCGTAGAGAGGCGATTACGAATCCCTTCAAATTCAACCCTCTTAGAGCATCTCCAACCGAAATGCCAATTCCAACGTGGCAAGTTTTAACCTAAAAAAAAGACATTTTAAGCCTTCCAACCGTGATGCCAAATCCTAGTTGGATTGACATCCTTCACTTTTGCTGTCAAAATTGACGCCAAGATGTTGAGATGTCTTTTTATTTTTTATTATTATTTTAATGCTAAGCCCACTTTCTTCTCTCTTCTTCCATGTATAGTTCTTAACTCTATTTAATATTTTACTCTTAAATATCGGGCCCACCTGCCTTTAAAAATAATAAAATAAAATGTATATTTGACATCTTGGTTGGATAAAGAGTTTTACAATATGTCAAATTGCCACATCAGCCATCAAATTTAAATTTGATGTTTGGTATTTGACATCTCCCTTGGAGATGAAATCAGCATGCAAGCCTAGATATCTCCCAAAACCAGCTTTTTCCTGAATACCAAGGATATCCACCAATTGCCGGCACAAGCGGTCAAGGCATATGGGACTAAAAAGAGCGGCACTCTAGTCAAGATTAATGCACTGACCTAACCGAGTTCAAGAGGTACGCAAGATGCGTTTCAAACAACCCACTTCAGCTTCCTATGCTCTACAGAATAAGACTGCATCATTTGCAAAGAATAGATGAGAAACATTAATACCGTGCGCACAAAAGCAAAAACCATGAAGGCTACAACGCTCATCTACCTTTATAATCATAGCAATCAACCCTTCTGCACAAATTAAGAATAAAAAAAAAGGAGAGAGAGGATTCCCTTATCGAATGCAACGCGTAGGTAAGATATTGCTAGTAGGTTTATCATTAACCAGAATATTATAGGACACTGTAGCAATGCATTCCATGATCCATTGACAAAAATGAGAATCAAAACCAAGTGCGTGCATCATCACCTCCAAGAAGGGCCATTCAACTCTATCATACGCCTTAGCTATATCCAAGTTAAGCCACATACTGATTCCCCTTGCCTTTGGTAGACTTCATTGAATGTAAACTCTCATGCACAATAAGAATGTTATCTATGATCATCCTATCCTGTACAAAAGCCGATTGATTCAAAGTAATCACCGATGGTAACACCCGTTTCAATCGGCTTGTGAGCACCTTTGAAATAATTTTGTAAAGAACATTGTATAGAGCGATTGGTCTCTACTTTGTGATCTTAGTAGGGCTTTCGACCTTTGGAATCAAAACAATGAAAGTTCGATTTATCTCTCTTGACCCAGTCTCAAAGAAACTCTTAATTGCCGCAATGACATCCATACCAATTACCTCCCAATAGAAATGATAAAAACTGCCTGTAAAGCCATTCAGTCCAAGAAATTCTTTGACAGCGTCCACAATTTCCATTTCTGAAACAAGTTTTACAAGAGAGGCATTTTGTTGGGGCTAAACTTTCCTAGTCACACACTCAATTACTTCCAGGATATGGTCTGGAAGGTCAGATGCAAAGATTGTAGAAAAGTAATCATATGCAATTACTTCATATCCTCAGTATTATCACACCACTGCCTATTATCATCTTCCAGACCCTTCATTAAATTCCAGCGTCATCGAGCTATGGTCTTTGCATGAAAATATTTGGTATTTTTATCCCCCCTGCAACCATTGCACTCTCGATTTCAGCTTCCAGTAGATTTCCTCATCCTTAAGTGCTAACTGTAACTTATGTTCCAGCTTCTTCACAGTACCTGAGTCAAAAGGAATTTTTTGATACTCAGATCGCAATTCAATCCTTAGAGCATCAATGCACACCTGAGAGTTCCTCAATTCTCTTTGTTTCCAATCTAATAAACCTTTCCGGACCCAAATTAACTTGCCATGCACCTAAGCACACTTGGGTCCCCACGTTTCCTGAGCTCACTAATGCACAACCATAGCCTTGCAACCCTCATTAGCGCCCCATCTCATATGGTAAATAAATCTGCCTTTCCTCCTTTTTCTCACCTCATGGGTATGAAGGATAAGTATAGAATGGTCAGAGCCTTCTGCTACCTAATGATAAACTTTAGCCTCAGGGTAGTACTGGAGGCATAGAGCAAACCCCAAACCCCTGTCTAGCGATTCCTATATGCCACATTCCTGCCTTCTATTACGAAAAATGAAAGGATAACCAACAAAACCCAAATCGAGCAATTGACTATTAACCACAAAAGAACGGAAGTCGTGCATACTGCGCTCCGTACGATCATTGCCTCCCTTTTTCGATCTATCAAGAATATCATTGAAATCTTCTATTACCAAACATGCCTCCGGACAACGTGAAATCCAAGTTTGTAGAGTAATCCATTGGGACTTCCGAAGTTTATCATCCGTACTTGCATAGATACCAAAAAAGCGCCAGACACACCTATGCTCGTCATCCGTAATCAACACTTCTATAATAAATATAAAAATTCAAATATTTAACTAAGCCACCTGCTAAGCTTCCTTCCAAAATAGATAGAGGCCCCTACTTCCACTACATGCATTGTAACACCCCGACTCCAAATTTAATTCTTTATTTAATTTATTTAAGTGAAATTACGAATTTACCCTTGGGTAGGGGTATTTTGGTCATTTTCTTATCCGGAAGGATTTTGGGACAACGAGTAGTATGGTTACATAGATCGTACTGAGACGAGTCCGTAGACATGCGGTAGGCTTGAATCGGAGTTGTAACGAAGGAGTTATGAGCAAAACAATACCAGTGGCAACATTACAAATATTTCGAAGTTGGGAGTAGAAAAATCAGAACCTCTCTTCTTTCTCCTCGCTTGGACGTCGCTCACTCTCTCTCTCTCTCTCTCTCTCTCTCTCTCTCTCTTCGAATCTCTCAGCTCCGGCCACAGCAAAGGCCGGGACCGGTCCCGATTGACTTCTCTCGAACCCCGAACCCGAACCACTAGTTTTCCCAATCGGAAAACTCGAATCCCGCCGGCAATATCGCCTGGTTCAAACCGGTCTTCCTCCGTCGTTGCGCCGCCGCCTCCGTCACCCAAGCCTGGTGAAAAAGGTGAGGGTTCTTCCTATTTTTATCTGTTCTAGCTGTATGTTGCTTAGGATTGGATCGATTTTGAGTTTGGGAAACCGATTTTGAAACCTAGGTTTTGGCCAGATTTCGAAGTGAAATTTCGGCCGGTTGCTGTCCGAATTGGACCTCCTCGTAGTTGAATAAAGTGATCCTCGTCTAGAGTAGTAGCGAGGGTAGGAAGGGTGAATCGTGGTGTGGAGTTTCTCCGTCGCCGGAAATTACTCTACACACCCACTCGCTGCCGGTGCATGGGCCATGTGGTAAGGTCACATTTCTATCCTGTTATAATCCTTGTGTTGCCACGAGCGCGTAGGTGTGCTCGGATTTCAATTAGAATGGTGTTTGACTATCGAACGGATTTCGCATATTGTGTGTTATTTCGGGTTCGATAGGTTCTGATCGTTGGATCGTTTTCCAATTAAAGTATGTTGATCAAGGCACTCTTAGAATCGTGTAGGATTTTACGGATCGTGAATTGGAGCCCCAGATGTTCCGATTCACTAATTCAAAGTTGGGATTTACGATAACCGTTCAATTGTGAGCGATTCGACCATCCATTTCGGATCACGCCTGCAAGACGTAATTCCTAAACCCATAGTCGGACCTTAGGATATCTCGTTATACGTACACACACCGAGAACTTGGGGATTTAAGTATTTAATTTGTGATTTCTGTTTCAAAGTGATGTTATATTAATTAAGGGTTCGTATCTCGAATTAGGTGCTCCGATCGATCGTACACAGTAGGCAGGACCTTCTCAGGGTCAGGCAGCTTGGGACTATTTGTGAGTGGACTTTGTTTTCAAATCATATGCATGATTTTATTGATGAAAGATTTGTGCATAATGTTTTAAATGGTGTATTTGATATATTATATATTTAAGATCTTGAGTATGTATATATGGATTTTTGAGAAATTCTATCTATATTGTCAATGTGTGGGGTACTTGGGTTGTTGAGGTGAGATTGTGGAAGAATTTGAGTATGAGGTGTTGTTGAGAGAGGATGTATGATTACACTATGTAAGTACCATCCCCTAATTACTAGGCTTCCCACATGTGGCATTAGTAGTTCCGGCTAGTGGGAAGAACATGTGATTATTAGTCTCACACGTGGCGTTGGAAGTTCCGGCGTGTGAGACACTTCCCATACGTGGCGTTGGAATTTCCGGCGTATGGGAAGATTATGTATATTGCTTGAAATCATCACACATGGCGTTGGAAGTTCTAGTGTGTGATGATGTAGTCTGTGCGCGTAGGACTTAGTATTGGAGCTACACGTGACGTTGAAATTTTCGGCGTGTGAGCTATGGAGTTTCGTCCCCCGGATGGACCACTCATTCCTAGACGCAGGATAACACCTGAAAATCCTGCGGGCTAGCCAAACAATCCCCCGGTTGGATTGTTTCCCCGGTACCTAGGTAGTGTGATGAGTATATTGTATATTGATATTTTTATATATTATATCTATATATAGGTGTGAGTGTAAAGCAATTAGAGTATATGCAGTGGATTGAGTGATTTGTGGTTTTAAAGGGTTTCAGAGATTAATGGTTTTGAATATTAAATATGAGTTCTAAATCTACATGCTTTGGGCATTATTTTTACACGGTGGGGTTATTATGTTGTTTTAAATGCAAACTTTGTTTTTGTCCACTCACAAGTTTTCTGTTTTTTGCCCCCAGACAGTAGTCGCTCAAGGAGAGCTGCCAGTTGTGTTCGAGGCTAGTTTTGTGAACTTCAGTAGTTAGGCTTCGAGTAATTTCTTTTACTCAACTGGTTGTTGTTGTAAACTAAATCTGTTAGATGCTCTGTTATTGCCCATGTTAGATTTTACTTGTGAGGCCAGAGGCCATTTAGTGTAAACTGTTGAATGTTGATTGCATGCTGCTGGTTGGGACTAGTATTTTGTTTGTTTTGCAGGTTGAAATTTTTGGGATTGTTCAATTTACAAGGGGGACTTTGCCAAATTTTTGGTAGGAAGTCTCAGTTTTTAGTAAGTGGGCCCGGTATCGGGATAATGTCAGTAACAAGACTAGATTTGTCCCAGTTTCCGAGGAAATTGCGGGGCGGGTCCTGTCTAAATTCATTCCTAAGCCCTTCTTGAGAAAACCATAGCGATGACTCCTAGTTTTAGTTTCCAAGAGCATCACCATGTCAGGAGTATAGAGCTTCACTTGCTCTTTAAGACTTGAAACTGTCAGGTTATCCTCGATACCCTAACAGTTCCATACAAGGATTTTCATGGAGCCCGTGAAGACCTGTTTTGGCCAGTCTCTACCACTTGCAGCATATCATCATTTATATTCCGACTCAGGCATCGTTGTGCTTTCTTCCCACCACTAACATTCATGTTAGGCATTGGCACAACCTCATAGTTTGTCGCAGTGTCCATATCTAGAGTAATCTCAGCATAGTCTCATTTATTTTTCCTTCGTTTCTTCCCGTGAATCGATCTGTGCATGGTCTTTTCTATAATGGAGCCTAGTTTAGTAGCCGAATGCCTCCTAAGTGGCAATATTACTCTCATCTCGACATGCAAACATTCCAGTATTCCATGCTTCTTCTCGAATGTGTTGTTCAGGCTTGTTCTTGTTCCCTCAACAAATAGGTTCTGGCTGCCAGAGAGGAAGCATGGGATAGTGTTTAGCTAGGAGAGGATGGAGTATCTTCTAACTCCACCCCTTCCGGCAAAGATTGGGTGCCATTGCCTCAATGTACACCTCCCTACATTGGCGCCGACAAATCCCCTAAATTACTGGATCAATCTTTACGCCATCTTCCTCCTAAATTGGGACCACCACTCCAGGAACCCCATCGGGATCCACTTCGACCCCCGGGACGTAACCGCCGACCTCGTAAATCCTCCTCAGCCTCGAGGCTTGCAAAAGTTCTTAAGACCTTCTTCTTACTTTCCTCTAGTAAATGGTCTTTCATGAGTTTCTTCACACTAGTACGACTAGGATGCCCAAGACACCCACAAACGAAACAATACTCCGGGAGATGTTCGTACCAAAAAGTCACCCACTTCAAGCCCTAGTCGGGGAATTGGACAAAGGCACCTCGCATCAAAGGCTGTTCGACATCAAGTTGAATATGAACTCATAAGAACCGGCCTATGCATTCCTCTCTCTCTGCCTAATCTACCTCCAAAACCCGTCCTACAAGTGATCCAATCTTCCGCGCAACCATCATTGTCATGTTAAAGAGGGGGATGCCATGGAGCTGACACAAAGTACTGTGACGTAGTTCCACCTCTCTAGCATCCATACACGTACGTGTTTCAGCTAGGACCACCACACTTTCATGAAAGGTCCATGGTTCCATGTTTAGAACTCTCAGTTTATCTTGCTTGTTGGAAAACCTCACCAGGAAGCGGCGGTCCCCAATCTCTTTGATAGTGACTCCATCCAAACCTCTTCAAAGCCGAGAAAACACACCAATGAACCCCTCCCTATGAACAGCTTGATTGGTTAAAACCCTAGTCACCATAGTAAATTGTGATCCTTTCCATAAATCCCCACACTCCTCCTCTGCAATTTGAATACCCACTCACTTCTCATAGAGACACAGGTTCGAACCAAAACGATGTTCAATTTCCTCCATCGTTCTTGCCGTTGTGTGATCATGCGTCTAATGCAAGGAAAAATGTTCTTGTGCCGGCACGGAGGAAAAACCCTAGGCGCCACTCTAAAACCCTATCTAACTCTCCTTTCGAGAGACCCGGAACCCAAAAAATCTCTTTGAATTAAGTAACACCAAGTCTCCTATTTGACATTTATTTAATACAACAAAATATTCAACCATTTATTTTCTTGAGACTTTACCATAATAAAAGGAATAGATTGTGTACTCGTCTCACTGATTGAATCACGAATACAAACAAATTTGTGTTAGGTACAAGTAAACATCTTTAGAAAACTGATTTGATACATTGTCACGCCATTCTACTCCAATTTCTGACTGTGCATATGGGCCCACTTGGGGATGGGATTACTGGTGCGGTCTTTCTATATTGTTCTTAATCTCTTCATGGATGCCCTATAAAAGACAATCTTCTGTCCCTTGGGAAGCATATTCGAGGTCGCAGGGTATTACGCAAAGGGGAATGCTAGCAACCTTCTCTTCAACCTTCTCTTTTGAACCTTCTCCACTTTCTTCATGACATGTGTCCATTTCCTTACACTTAAAATAATATAATTAATGCATCAAACAAGCCATCATTAGTTTTCCAATTTTACCCTTATTAAATATATTGATTTTACTGTTTTCTTTAATTTATTCAAAAAAAAAAATTTACAAACTTCTTACCACCTTGTTAAAAATTAATTAAGAAAAAACGTTTTTTTTTATTAAAAAAAAAAACTCTAAAGGCAATGAGACATTCAAATAAGACTTAAAAATTAAATAAGAAAAAACGTTACTTTTATTTTTTGTTGCCTGAAAGATTCCAAAGGGAGTAAGGAGAGACATTGGTTTAAATCTAAAATTTGGTATGCCAGAATTTTGGGGATTTTTTTTTCTTCAAATAATCAAACTCCAAAGGCAGCAAGGGATATAATAACTATAAATAAAACTATGAACTTCCTATGGAATCTGATTATTTGGGGTTATATATATATATATATATATTTAGTTGTCACTGAAAATTCTCTTTAACTTTATTTAGTAGTATAAAAAAATGCAATTAATGAACTTCCTTTTGAAGGAAGTCTTTTTTTTGTATAAAAATGTGATCTTTCTATTGAGTGTATTTTTAGGTCATTCTTTTGTGTTTAAAAAAATAGAATTTTTATCTCTGAAAAAGATAGACATTTTTTTTTTAACTGACATTTTTTATTATTTAATTGTTTACATATGGTAAGAGAGTTGTACAATTATTTTTGAACAAATTGAATGACAAAACATTTAATAAGGGTAAACTTGGAAAACAAATGTTAGTTTGTTTGATGCATTAGTTACATCGTTTTAAGTGAAGGAAAGTGACACATGTCATGAGGAAAAGGGAGAAGGTTCAAAGGAGAAGGTTAGAGAGAAGGTTGCTAGCATTCCCCTTAGGCAAATCTGCTGAGATGACAGATCAGGTAACTATATATTAAAGAGCTGAAAAGAAATAGAGAAGAGATCCGGGAGAGAAAGAAAGGGGAAAAAAGGAGAGATAGGAACCCCAAATTGGTTCTAATCATTACATTTCTTTGTTATTTATATATTTACTTATTTTGTTGCAATTGATTCTAATGTTAATTTTTTTTTCCTTCTTTAGTAATTCAATTTCTCACTCACGTTGGTTAAAATATTTTTCTTTCCTTCTTAAGCTCAATCTTTTTTCATGACTTTGTTGATGTGCTTGTGAAGATTTGCCGTTTAAATTGCCCACTTGTACTCTTTACCTCTAGCTAAGCTTCATCAAGTTTTTTAGTTGTTTCTCACTATTTTTTATGTTCGTAAAATTACCTATAATCCAGGTAATTAAATACTTATAACTTTCAATTAATTTGTTAAAAGCAACTCCATAGCCAACAAACAGGTAAATTACCTTTTTAATGCACCTCTACTCCATGTAATATACCTATAGAATCCACTCATCAATAGGTAAAGTTGGAAATAATATATCTCTAGTAGAGGTACCTACAAATATAACTCATTTTCTTTTCCTCTTCTCTTTCAAAACAGGATGCCCAGGAGATACTCGATAGTGATCTGTGGGCGAGGGGGCTTTCGGACAAGCTTGAAAAGGTGAAAAAAGGGTCACAGCACTTGAGCATCTACAGAGTTCCAAGTAAACTTCGAAAAGTGAAGCATGATGCATACAACCCTCGCGTTGTCTCTATTGGACCTCTCCATCGAAACAATAATCCTAACCTTTTAGCTATGAAAGAACATAAATGGCGTTACATGCTCCTCATTTTCCAGCAAACAGACAGCGTCATAAATACTATCGAATGCTTGCAAAAGTGCACCAATGCCTTTTATGGTTCAGGGAAGTACCCTTTAAATAAAAAAGTTCGTGAAAGCTATGCTGTAGATCTCACAAATATTAAGGAGCATGATCTTGCAGAAATGATGTTAGTTGACGGTTGCTTCATATTGCAACTTTTCCTCAAGAATCACCAATCCTGCGACCAAGCTAATGATCCAATATTCAGTAGTGCTTGGATGCTCCCAACACTTAGGCATGATCTGACATTACTTGAAAACCAGATCCCTTTCTTTATTCTCGAAGAATTGTATCGCATTATCCGTCCTCACATAGTGAAATATACACCGCCAGATTCGGTCGCTACCCTGGCTCTCAAGTTTTTTCAACCTATGTACCAACAGGAAATAACACGAGATACGGATACTGCAGGCTGCAAGCATTTGCTGCTTCACCTTTGCAACAACTTCTTCCCCCCAAGTTTGGGCCATATCATTGAAATGGGGGGTCCTGCAAAGCCAAGCAACCAACAGGCAATAAAAGAAGGTACGGACACTGAAGACAGCCAGCATTTACTTCATCTTTTGCACAACTTCTTCCGCCCAAGTTTAAGCCAAGCAGCAAGCAAGAAAAAAAAGAATAAATTCAAGTATTGCGCTTCAGACCTTTATGATATTGGAGTCCAGTTTGAAATAGGGTCAGCCGACGGCCAGTTGTTGAGCATAAATTTTAATCATGGAGCAATCAAAATTCCACCATTGTTCATTGACGACACAACAGATTCACTCTTCCGGAACCTGATAGCTTTCGAGCAATGCCATCTCAAGAGTTCACATCACATTACATCGTATGTCATCGTTATGAAGAGCCTCATACGTTCCAAAGAGGATATCAAACTACTCAAGAAAAAAGGGATCATACATGAAAATTTTGCAGGAGGAAAATATTATGTTGATTTCGAAAGTATTTTAGACCATATTAACCTGAAGCACTTCTGCTTTGGCAAGTTGTGCGACGATGTGAATGAATATAGTAAGTCAAGTAAGTTTCATCACTGGCACAGATTCAAAGCATTTTGGATGGTGCGACTTAAGAGATATATGAAGTCCCTTTATGTCACATATTTCTCTAGTCCGTGGAGTTTCATTGCATTCTTGGCTGCAGCTGTCGTTTTCGGTCTCACTGTGACACAGACACACTACGCCATTCACCCTCGCTAGCTAATACTTGCTGGTTGATGCTTTTACAATTATATTATTACTATTATATGTGTGCTTTTACAACTGTATGGAGGCAAAAGGGACCTTCAGAATAAGGAAATGTCTCGAGAGATTGAATCTTCTGATTTTCCAATTTCCCTTCACAACTTATTATAGTGATTTTGTGTGCTGATGTAGTAATAAATATATTTGAGTGTATTGTCTAGCAAACTCCAATAATAATTTTCATTATTAGTTCCTGCTTTTCTTTTCTTTTATTTTTGTACTTTCTGAATTTCTTATGGTAAAAGGGGGTTTAGGGTTTCTGTTCTGTAATCTGTTGGGCCATCCTATAATTTCAATCATTAACATATAAAAACAATGATAAAGGCAATGAGCTGAACCAGTAATATTTTGCTTAGTTTTCAAAAACATATGTTTTCAAATCCGGTTCAATGCGGGTGGGTTTTGGTTTTGGTGATAAGTCACCGGATTCGGTCTCTTCTAGGCGATGAAGAGTTTTGGAAGTAGTTGGGATCCGGATTTCCGATCACTATCAGCTTTCTTCCTTCTCCATCTATCCTTTATTTATTGATTTATTAGTTATATTGATTATTTAATTTTTCTGGGTGGACTTTGTTATCTCACTTGAGGAATGTAAAATTCATTTTATCAAGTCCTATATAATACATGCAGACTCCCTCAAATAAATTTATTGGCAGAATACACCTTATGGAAATCACTCCACATTGTATTTCAATGATCTAATTTTAGGTATTCCTTCAAAGATCATATATGCAAAATTCACTTGAATCAATCCATTCGACCATTCAATTAAATGGTTGATATTATAGTGTTTTTTTAAGCATCATGTTTGTCGATTTTGTTGGTCACAACTAAATGTCTTAATCATTTCCTATTTGTCTAATTTTTTGCAAGGATGATCTATAAATGAAGAGACTAGAAAAATAAACGGTTCATATTGTTGAAATAAAGTTTTTAGTGGGTCCCATAATGTGTCGCTCAAATAAAATTATTTGAGTCATCCCTCAATATATATTCACACACCAAATACTTAGAAATGTCTCCAATTTGCGAAGAGTTGAATATAAACATCTTTTGTTTTTTGTCAATGAATTAACTATATTGGTAGTTGTTTCCATTTGGTTAAAGGAGATCTCATGGTTTTTTTTTTTTTGGCCAAAGAAGAAGATCTTTTGTTAGACGCATATGAATGAGATGATAATATATATTTATGATGAGTTCAACACTTCATTATGATTAGTTGATTATGTCGTAAGTTTGTTGTGGATGAATTATATTGTTGTGAATACCTTCTGTTTGTTAAAAAACAAAAATCTACTTAATAATTTGCTACTAATATATATCGCAGTCAATTATATGACTGGTTGGAAGAGGAGTGGAGTTGGATTATCCCTACTCTCCAATCGGATGCATGTTTAAGTGATTACAATTACTTGTGCGTTAGATAAAAATCATGTGAAATGTTTACTAGGACGGTTGTATAAGTGAATGCTTGGTGCGCCCAAAATCCCGATTGTAGGAGATATGTATGTACAAGTCAATAATGCTTCGAATTGGCATCTTCAATTTTCCAGCGAAGCAATCCGACGAAAAAAAACATGCAATTGTTTTGACTTTGGACTTTGGAGGGTTGCTGCTTAGGTAAGTGGTATACGTCATAGGAGGAGGCACAAAGTTTACAGTGTTTTAAAGTTTTTCAATAGAGTAATTTTTTACAGAAATATTTTTAAAGTAAGTACCTAAACTACAAGTGGGATTCAGAACATGGGGAGGGGTGGATTAGGAAGGTTCAATAAGTCAACGCTAGGTGCTCAATACAACGATTCTTGGAGAGATATAAAATGCAAGTCAACGAATCGATCCTTCATTTTTCCAGCTAAGCGTGCAGTTGTTTTGAATTTGAAGGTTGCTGATGCTGATATATGAAATACATCATAGCATTTCGTTATCTAAATCATGCCACGCCGCATGGTTAATTATAAAAATATATGAATCATTCCTCCTCCACAGGGTGTCATGTGCTAAGAGCGTCCATAGTAGGAGGGTGTATTTTTGGGGGGTGTAAAGTCACTTTTACATCCCCTTTACACATCCGGGGGTTGTAAATGTAATTTTTGCTCTAGTTGGGAAGATGTATAATTGATTTCTTTCACATTTTTTGTTGTAGGTCCTATTTTTGTCCACTTTTTCTCATGTAGGTCACACCTGCAAGAGATGTAAAAAAAGATATATATGTGCATCTAAATTTGCATCTCATGATGGTGATGCAAATTTACACTCGTTTACACATCTCCATTGCGGATGCTCTAAGAGCTTATGACCCGGATGCAAATAGTGTCATCTGCTAAGAGCACTTCCACCAGTTAGCCCATTGTCATGGCAAGGGGAGCCCTAGGGCAGTTACTATTCACGTGAATAGTGGCTGGCCCTGCTTCCCCCCCAAAAAGTGGGGTGTCAGCCGGTA
>NW_007362522.1:104183-122485 GCF_000346735.1 Prunus mume
TTTTCGGTTCCACATATGACAGAATTTCATCTCATTGCCCGATACGGGACAATGACTAATGTGGAGCCAAAACTCACACAAGCTAACATCTTCCATGACACTCCATGCCCCTCCGGTTTCACTAGAAGAACCCATAAATTTTTCTAGAAAAATTCAACTTCAAAGTGAAAATTTTTTTGACTACAAAGTGAATAATGGTAGAATGAGAAGAAAATGTATGAAGAGGTGGTGTTAAAAGTGAAGAGTATTTGTTGGTATTTATAGGAAAAAACATCAGTATTTTTTTGGGTATTTTTTCAAATTTTTTCCGATTTTTTTTTCATTTTTTTTCATTATTTTTTGGCCAGATTGAACAACTACCGTTGGATTGCTGAAAGAACTTCATCGGAGCGCCCAGAGCATCGCCACGTGGAAGAGAGCCGTTGGGTGCGACTTCCGATTTTTTTTTTTCATTTTTTTATTCGTGAAAAATGAGAAGCGTTGGATTTGTCTAAAGTTGATCGGACAGCTTCAGTGCGCGCCACGTGGAATAGACCCGTTGGCGGGTCACTGTAGCGGGCGCGTCATTTTTTTTTTAAGGTTGGCGCGTGCGTTGCACGCGCCAACGTTAAAAAAATTTAAACCGCTGCGCTGATGTCAGCCCAAAACGAGTTTAGTTGCTCGGGCTGGACCTCCCCAAGGGCTAGCCCAGGCAAATTTTTTTTGCTGGGGCCCACACCTCGCCCTGGCAGCTTTGTGTTGCTGGAAACCCAATTTTCCCCCAGCCCTCCCCCCAGCATGCTTGCTGGAAATGCTCTAAGAGCCTATGACCCGGATGCACGCAATATTTTATTTGGATACATCATATTACTTCGTATGCCATCCTCATGAAGAGTCTCATCCGTTCCGAAGAGGACATCAAACTCCTTCAGAAAAAAAGGATCATAAATCCAAGTTGGGTAGGAGACCAATATTTGATTGATTTCGGAACTATTCTTGATCATGTTCATCCAAAGGACTTCTGCTTTGGCAAGCTGTGTGAGGACGCGAATGCTTACAGTAAGTCTCGGTTTCACTGGCACAAACAGAAAGTACGTTGGATGGTGCAGTTTCGGAGACACATAAGGTCTCTTTGTAGTACATATTTCTCTAGTCCATGGAGACAGTATCATAGCATTCTTGGCTGCGGCTGCCATTTTGGTCTCACTGCCACGGACACACTGCGCCATTCACCCTCGCTAATAACTTGCCGATATCACCTACTGTCACTGTTGGACGCAAAAGTGAATCTTCAGAATAAGGAAATGTCTTGAGAAATCCAAAGTTCGTTTTATTTTCTATTACCATTTCGTTGACGTTGGAACAAATAATTTTGTCGTATTAGCCGCAGAAATAATAAATTAAGGGCCTCTTTTCTAGAGAATACACATTTTCTATTACCTTATATAAGTTTACCTTTTGTACCCCATCATTGGAAGTTATATGATGCTTGTGACCGGTGCCCTTCTGAAATTTGTGCCTTTTATGATTGTTGTAATGAGCCTTCTTGGCAATTTGCATGAAAAATAAAATAAATAATTCTATACTAGGGAGTCGTCAAAATATAAAAGGATTTTTAGGTCAAATGGTTCATGAATTTTGGTCTGATTCGCATTTTGGTTCTTCAATTTTCAAAATAATAACGGTAGTCCTTGAACTTCACTTTTGTTAGGAATAAAGGTTCTATAGTTTGTTCTGTTAGCTTTTTATAGTCAATTTTGATCATGTGCATGACATGAGGGACAAAAGGGAAAATTAATTGGCTCATGATTTAGGAGAAATAATTCCTCCTTAGAAGATGACGTGGCCCACTAACAAGATAACACATGTTTTAAATAAATAAAAAATTATAACTCGATAGCATGGTTTTTAACTCAGGCTGTTTCTCTCTCTCTATTTCCAGTCGGCTAGCCCACTGGCCACTTAAGCACCGCCGAACTCGCCATCCAACACCCAAGCCGACACACCAACCAACCACAACCCAACCCAGACCCTTTGATTACTTAACACACCCAACATCGCATGCCCCTTGAGTTCATTAGGGAAACGTGATATTGGTCAAATAAAATATAAATTAAGTAAATGAATACTTAGTCGTCGAAAATACTGAATAATTTGGAGACTCACATGCATGAAAATTGCATGAAGGGAAGTATAAATATATTATTACAAGTTGATATCACTTAATTAATTTAGTCTTTGCCTGTTTGGAGAGGGTACGATGCTTCTAGTCATAGGTTTAGGTCACTCACAATCCGTCATCATGAAAATCTGACCTCTTTTTTTTTTTTTTTTAAATTTAAAGAAAACCTCTGACGTTTTTCAGTTTAGTCTTTGTTAATCACCCCTTCGTTGACGTTGGAATACAAACAATTTTGTAGTAGCTGGAGGAGTAATGAACTGAGGTCTCTCTTCTAGTAGGAAATGCACATGAAATTACGTACAGCTGTGAGCATGTGACCATTTTCTTCCTTGCCGGCCCCTCGCTCAGAATATTATACAATTAATTTTTACTTGACATGGAATTGCTCACACCACACGCAAGGGAACTGGTGGTAGGAGGGCAGGTGTGGCGCAGCTTGGTGCTAGGAGATGTGGCACGAGATGCGCCGGTGTTATTGGTGGTTCAGTGGAAGAAGATGAGAGAGGATATGCAGCGTTAATCTTGGTGGGGGTAAACTTGTTTTTTTTTTTTTTTTTCTCCTGAAAAATAGGGCAAAACTTTATATATAAATAGTTGCGTTCCATAAAAGTAGGATCTACTATCTGATTTTTCTTTTAATTTTAATTTTTTAAATATGAAAAAGTATGACATGTCATATTGTTTGCCCCGTTTTGCGTTCACTCCTGTGATGGAAGGGCAAAGTTCCCCACTGCCTTGAGAACCATAAACTGGTCGACAAGTCAGCTTTCTTTGGTGTGCGAGCGTGCCACTGCTAGCAATAAAAATTCTAGCAGACTTAGTTTGGAGTAGATAACTTGCGCCCCAAGTTACTGATTTCTGCAAACAAACGATTGTGAATTTGGGTGAGGAATATCTCCCAAGTAAGTTCTTTTCTCGCCTCAGACTGGTGAGGACTTTAACAATTTATCTCAGTATAAAAAGGCTGTTCTGGCCAGAATGGTTGATGGAATTTAAACTGTTTCAGGCAGAACTGATGGAATTTAAACTGTTTTTAGGCAGAACTGATGGAATTTAAACTGTTTTTAGGCAGAACTGATGGAATTTAAACTGTTTTTAGGCAGAACTGATGGAATTTAAACTGTTTTTAGGCAGAACTGATGGAATTTAAACTGTTTTTAGGCAGAACTGATGGAATTTAAACTGTTTTTAGGCAGAACTGATGGAATTTAAACTGTTTTTAGGCAGAACTGATGGAATTTAAACTGTTTTTAGGCAGAACTGATGGAATTTAAACTGTTTTTAGGCAGAACTGATGGAATTTAAACTGTTTTTAGGCAGAACTGATGGAATTTAAACTGTTTTTAGGCAGAACTGATGGAATTTAAACTGTTTTTAGGCAGAACTGATGGAATTTAAACTGTTTTTAGGCAGAACTGATGGAATTTAAACTGTTTTTAGGCAGAACTGATGGAATTTAAACTGTTTTTAGGCAGAACTGATGGAATTTAAACTGTTTTTAGGCAGAACTGATGGAATTTAAACTGTTTTTAGGCAGAACTGATGGAATTTAAACTGTTTTTAGGCAGAACTGATGGAATTTAAACTGTTTTTAGGCAGAACTGATGGAATTTAAACTGTTTTTAGGCAGAACTGATGGAATTTAAACTGTTTTTAGGCAGAACTGATGGAATTTAAACTGTTTTTAGGCAGAACTGATGGAATTTAAACTGTTTTTAGGCAGAACTGATGGAATTTAAACTGTTTTTAGGCAGAACTGATGGAATTTAAACTGTTTTTAGGCAGAACTGATGGAATTTAAACTGTTTTTAGGCAGAACTGATGGAATTTAAACTGTTTTTAGGCAGAACTGATGGAATTTAAACTGTTTTTAGGCAGAACTGATGGAATTTAAACTGTTTTTAGGCAGAACTGATGGAATTTAAACTGTTTTTAGGCAGAACTGATGGAATTTAAACTGTTTTTAGGCAGAACTGATGGAATTTAAACTGTTTTTAGGCAGAACTGATGGAATTTAAACTGTTTTTAGGCAGAACTGATGGAATTTAAACTGTTTTTAGGCAGAACTGATGGAATTTAAACTGTTTTTAGGCAGAACTGATGGAATTTAAACTGTTTTTAGGCAGAACTGATGGAATTTAAACTGTTTTTAGGCAGAACTGATGGAATTTAAACTGTTTTTAGGCAGAACTGATGGAATTTAAACTGTTTTTAGGCAGAACTGATGGAATTTAAACTGTTTTTAGGCAGAACTGATGGAATTTAAACTGTTTTTAGGCAGAACTGATGGAATTTAAACTGTTTTTAGGCAGAACTGATGGAATTTAAACTGTTTTTAGGCAGAACTGATGGAATTTAAACTGTTTTTAGGCAGAACTGATGGAATTTAAACTGTTTTTAGGCAGAACTGATGGAATTTAAACTGTTTTTAGGCAGAACTGATGGAATTTAAACTGTTTTTAGGCAGAACTGATGGAATTTAAACTGTTTTTAGGCAGAACTGATGGAATTTAAACTGTTTTTAGGCAGAACTGATGGAATTTAAACTGTTTTTAGGCAGAACTGATGGAATTTAAACTGTTTTTAGGCAGAACTGATGGAATTTAAACTGTTTTTAGGCAGAACTGATGGAATTTAAACTGTTTTTAGGCAGAACTGATGGAATTTAAACTGTTTTTAGGCAGAACTGATGGAATTTAAACTGTTTTTAGGCAGAACTGATGGAATTTAAACTGTTTTTAGGCAGAACTGATGGAATTTAAACTGTTTTTAGGCAGAACTGATGGAATTTAAACTGTTTTTAGGCAGAACTGATGGAATTTAAACTGTTTTTAGGCAGAACTGATGGAATTTAAACTGTTTTTAGGCAGAACTGATGGAATTTAAACTGTTTTTAGGCAGAACTGATGGAATTTAAACTGTTTTTAGGCAGAACTGATGGAATTTAAACTGTTTTTAGGCAGAACTGATGGAATTTAAACTGTTTTTAGGCAGAACTGATGGAATTTAAACTGTTTTTAGGCAGAACTGATGGAATTTAAACTGTTTTTAGGCAGAACTGATGGAATTTAAACTGTTTTTAGGCAGAACTGATGGAATTTAAACTGTTTTTAGGCAGAACTGATGGAATTTAAACTGTTTTTAGGCAGAACTGATGGAATTTAAACTGTTTTTAGGCAGAACTGATGGAATTTAAACTGTTTTTAGGCAGAACTGATGGAATTTAAACTGTTTTTAGGCAGAACTGATGGAATTTAAACTGTTTTTAGGCAGAACTGATGGAATTTAAACTGTTTTTAGGCAGAACTGATGGAATTTAAACTGTTTTTAGGCAGAACTGATGGAATTTAAACTGTTTTTAGGCAGAACTGATGGAATTTAAACTGTTTTTAGGCAGAACTGATGGAATTTAAACTGTTTTTAGGCAGAACTGATGGAATTTAAACTGTTTTTAGGCAGAACTGATGGAATTTAAACTGTTTTTAGGCAGAACTGATGGAATTTAAACTGTTTTTAGGCAGAACTGATGGAATTTAAACTGTTTTTAGGCAGAACTGATGGAATTTAAACTGTTTTTAGGCAGAACTGATGGAATTTAAACTGTTTTTAGGCAGAACTGATGGAATTTAAACTGTTTTTAGGCAGAACTGATGGAATTTAAACTGTTTTTAGGCAGAACTGATGGAATTTAAACTGTTTTTAGGCAGAACTGATGGAATTTAAACTGTTTTTAGGCAGAACTGATGGAATTTAAACTGTTTTTAGGCAGAACTGATGGAATTTAAACTGTTTTTAGGCAGAACTGATGGAATTTAAACTGTTTTTAGGCAGAACTGATGGAATTTAAACTGTTTTTAGGCAGAACTGATGGAATTTAAACTGTTTTTAGGCAGAACTGATGGAATTTAAACTGTTTTTAGGCAGAACTGATGGAATTTAAACTGTTTTTAGGCAGAACTGATGGAATTTAAACTGTTTTTAGGCAGAACTGATGGAATTTAAACTGTTTTTAGGCAGAACTGATGGAATTTAAACTGTTTTTAGGCAGAACTGATGGAATTTAAACTGTTTTTAGGCAGAACTGATGGAATTTAAACTGTTTTTAGGCAGAACTGATGGAATTTAAACTGTTTTTAGGCAGAACTGATGGAATTTAAACTGTTTTTAGGCAGAACTGATGGAATTTAAACTGTTTTTAGGCAGAACTGATGGAATTTAAACTGTTTTTAGGCAGAACTGATGGAATTTAAACTGTTTTTAGGCAGAACTGATGGAATTTAAACTGTTTTTAGGCAGAACTGATGGAATTTAAACTGTTTTTAGGCAGAACTGATGGAATTTAAACTGTTTTTAGGCAGAACTGATGGAATTTAAACTGTTTTTAGGCAGAACTGATGGAATTTAAACTGTTTTTAGGCAGAACTGATGGAATTTAAACTGTTTTTAGGCAGAACTGATGGAATTTAAACTGTTTTTAGGCAGAACTGATGGAATTTAAACTGTTTTTAGGCAGAACTGATGGAATTTAAACTGTTTTTAGGCAGAACTGATGGAATTTAAACTGTTTTTAGGCAGAACTGATGGAATTTAAACTGTTTTTAGGCAGAACTGATGGAATTTAAACTGTTTTTAGGCAGAACTGATGGAATTTAAACTGTTTTTAGGCAGAACTGATGGAATTTAAACTGTTTTTAGGCAGAACTGATGGAATTTAAACTGTTTTTAGGCAGAACTGATGGAATTTAAACTGTTTTTAGGCAGAACTGATGGAATTTAAACTGTTTTTAGGCAGAACTGATGGAATTTAAACTGTTTTTAGGCAGAACTGATGGAATTTAAACTGTTTTTAGGCAGAACTGATGGAATTTAAACTGTTTTTAGGCAGAACTGATGGAATTTAAACTGTTTTTAGGCAGAACTGATGGAATTTAAACTGTTTTTAGGCAGAACTGATGGAATTTAAACTGTTTTTAGGCAGAACTGATGGAATTTAAACTGTTTTTAGGCAGAACTGATGGAATTTAAACTGTTTTTAGGCAGAACTGATGGAATTTAAACTGTTTTTAGGCAGAACTGATGGAATTTAAACTGTTTTTAGGCAGAACTGATGGAATTTAAACTGTTTTTAGGCAGAACTGATGGAATTTAAACTGTTTTTAGGCAGAACTGATGGAATTTAAACTGTTTTTAGGCAGAACTGATGGAATTTAAACTGTTTTTAGGCAGAACTGATGGAATTTAAACTGTTTTTAGGCAGAACTGATGGAATTTAAACTGTTTTTAGGCAGAACTGATGGAATTTAAACTGTTTTTAGGCAGAACTGATGGAATTTAAACTGTTTTTAGGCAGAACTGATGGAATTTAAACTGTTTTTAGGCAGAACTGATGGAATTTAAACTGTTTTTAGGCAGAACTGATGGAATTTAAACTGTTTTTAGGCAGAACTGATGGAATTTAAACTGTTTTTAGGCAGAACTGATGGAATTTAAACTGTTTTTAGGCAGAACTGATGGAATTTAAACTGTTTTTAGGCAGAACTGATGGAATTTAAACTGTTTTTAGGCAGAACTGATGGAATTTAAACTGTTTTTAGGCAGAACTGATGGAATTTAAACTGTTTTTAGGCAGAACTGATGGAATTTAAACTGTTTTTAGGCAGAACTGATGGAATTTAAACTGTTTTTAGGCAGAACTGATGGAATTTAAACTGTTTTTAGGCAGAACTGATGGAATTTAAACTGTTTTTAGGCAGAACTGATGGAATTTAAACTGTTTTTAGGCAGAACTGATGGAATTTAAACTGTTTTTAGGCAGAACTGATGGAATTTAAACTGTTTTTAGGCAGAACTGATGGAATTTAAACTGTTTTTAGGCAGAACTGATGGAATTTAAACTGTTTTTAGGCAGAACTGATGGAATTTAAACTGTTTTTAGGCAGAACTGATGGAATTTAAACTGTTTTTAGGCAGAACTGATGGAATTTAAACTGTTTTTAGGCAGAACTGATGGAATTTAAACTGTTTTTAGGCAGAACTGATGGAATTTAAACTGTTTTTAGGCAGAACTGATGGAATTTAAACTGTTTTTAGGCAGAACTGATGGAATTTAAACTGTTTTTAGGCAGAACTGATGGAATTTAAACTGTTTTTAGGCAGAACTGATGGAATTTAAACTGTTTTTAGGCAGAACTGATGGAATTTAAACTGTTTTTAGGCAGAACTGATGGAATTTAAACTGTTTTTAGGCAGAACTGATGGAATTTAAACTGTTTTTAGGCAGAACTGATGGAATTTAAACTGTTTTTAGGCAGAACTGATGGAATTTAAACTGTTTTTAGGCAGAACTGATGGAATTTAAACTGTTTTTAGGCAGAACTGATGGAATTTAAACTGTTTTTAGGCAGAACTGATGGAATTTAAACTGTTTTTAGGCAGAACTGATGGAATTTAAACTGTTTTTAGGCAGAACTGATGGAATTTAAACTGTTTTTAGGCAGAACTGATGGAATTTAAACTGTTTTTAGGCAGAACTGATGGAATTTAAACTGTTTTTAGGCAGAACTGATGGAATTTAAACTGTTTTTAGGCAGAACTGATGGAATTTAAACTGTTTTTAGGCAGAACTGATGGAATTTAAACTGTTTTTAGGCAGAACTGATGGAATTTAAACTGTTTTTAGGCAGAACTGATGGAATTTAAACTGTTTTTAGGCAGAACTGATGGAATTTAAACTGTTTTTAGGCAGAACTGATGGAATTTAAACTGTTTTTAGGCAGAACTGATGGAATTTAAACTGTTTTTAGGCAGAACTGATGGAATTTAAACTGTTTTTAGGCAGAACTGATGGAATTTAAACTGTTTTTAGGCAGAACTGATGGAATTTAAACTGTTTTTAGGCAGAACTGATGGAATTTAAACTGTTTTTAGGCAGAACTGATGGAATTTAAACTGTTTTTAGGCAGAACTGATGGAATTTAAACTGTTTTTAGGCAGAACTGATGGAATTTAAACTGTTTTTAGGCAGAACTGATGGAATTTAAACTGTTTTTAGGCAGAACTGATGGAATTTAAACTGTTTTTAGGCAGAACTGATGGAATTTAAACTGTTTTTAGGCAGAACTGATGGAATTTAAACTGTTTTTAGGCAGAACTGATGGAATTTAAACTGTTTTTAGGCAGAACTGATGGAATTTAAACTGTTTTTAGGCAGAACTGATGGAATTTAAACTGTTTTTAGGCAGAACTGATGGAATTTAAACTGTTTTTAGGCAGAACTGATGGAATTTAAACTGTTTTTAGGCAGAACTGATGGAATTTAAACTGTTTTTAGGCAGAACTGATGGAATTTAAACTGTTTTTAGGCAGAACTGATGGAATTTAAACTGTTTTTAGGCAGAACTGATGGAATTTAAACTGTTTTTAGGCAGAACTGATGGAATTTAAACTGTTTTTAGGCAGAACTGATGGAATTTAAACTGTTTTTAGGCAGAACTGATGGAATTTAAACTGTTTTTAGGCAGAACTGATGGAATTTAAACTGTTTTTAGGCAGAACTGATGGAATTTAAACTGTTTTTAGGCAGAACTGATGGAATTTAAACTGTTTTTAGGCAGAACTGATGGAATTTAAACTGTTTTTAGGCAGAACTGATGGAATTTAAACTGTTTTTAGGCAGAACTGATGGAATTTAAACTGTTTTTAGGCAGAACTGATGGAATTTAAACTGTTTTTAGGCAGAACTGATGGAATTTAAACTGTTTTTAGGCAGAACTGATGGAATTTAAACTGTTTTTAGGCAGAACTGATGGAATTTAAACTGTTTTTAGGCAGAACTGATGGAATTTAAACTGTTTTTAGGCAGAACTGATGGAATTTAAACTGTTTTTAGGCAGAACTGATGGAATTTAAACTGTTTTTAGGCAGAACTGATGGAATTTAAACTGTTTTTAGGCAGAACTGATGGAATTTAAACTGTTTTTAGGCAGAACTGATGGAATTTAAACTGTTTTTAGGCAGAACTGATGGAATTTAAACTGTTTTTAGGCAGAACTGATGGAATTTAAACTGTTTTTAGGCAGAACTGATGGAATTTAAACTGTTTTTAGGCAGAACTGATGGAATTTAAACTGTTTTTAGGCAGAACTGATGGAATTTAAACTGTTTTTAGGCAGAACTGATGGAATTTAAACTGTTTTTAGGCAGAACTGATGGAATTTAAACTGTTTTTAGGCAGAACTGATGGAATTTAAACTGTTTTTAGGCAGAACTGATGGAATTTAAACTGTTTTTAGGCAGAACTGATGGAATTTAAACTGTTTTTAGGCAGAACTGATGGAATTTAAACTGTTTTTAGGCAGAACTGATGGAATTTAAACTGTTTTTAGGCAGAACTGATGGAATTTAAACTGTTTTTAGGCAGAACTGATGGAATTTAAACTGTTTTTAGGCAGAACTGATGGAATTTAAACTGTTTTTAGGCAGAACTGATGGAATTTAAACTGTTTTTAGGCAGAACTGATGGAATTTAAACTGTTTTTAGGCAGAACTGATGGAATTTAAACTGTTTTTAGGCAGAACTGATGGAATTTAAACTGTTTTTAGGCAGAACTGATGGAATTTAAACTGTTTTTAGGCAGAACTGATGGAATTTAAACTGTTTTTAGGCAGAACTGATGGAATTTAAACTGTTTTTAGGCAGAACTGATGGAATTTAAACTGTTTTTAGGCAGAACTGATGGAATTTAAACTGTTTTTAGGCAGAACTGATGGAATTTAAACTGTTTTTAGGCAGAACTGATGGAATTTAAACTGTTTTTAGGCAGAACTGATGGAATTTAAACTGTTTTTAGGCAGAACTGATGGAATTTAAACTGTTTTTAGGCAGAACTGATGGAATTTAAACTGTTTTTAGGCAGAACTGATGGAATTTAAACTGTTTTTAGGCAGAACTGATGGAATTTAAACTGTTTTTAGGCAGAACTGATGGAATTTAAACTGTTTTTAGGCAGAACTGATGGAATTTAAACTGTTTTTAGGCAGAACTGATGGAATTTAAACTGTTTTTAGGCAGAACTGATGGAATTTAAACTGTTTTTAGGCAGAACTGATGGAATTTAAACTGTTTTTAGGCAGAACTGATGGAATTTAAACTGTTTTTAGGCAGAACTGATGGAATTTAAACTGTTTTTAGGCAGAACTGATGGAATTTAAACTGTTTTTTACACATAATTAACTTGACATATAATACAGTCTGTTAAATGTGATAAATTAAGGTGATACAAATAGCATTACTGTATCAGTGCATTTGGATGAGGAAATTTCAAAGTACAAAGAAATTCATAAATAACAAAATTTAAAATGACAGAAATTGATGTTCTAGAATTTGTTATTGTTTGAGTAATGGATTTAGAGTGTGGACTTTAACCTTTATTTGTAAAGTTAATTAGTTTTTTTTTTTATAACTCAATCTCTCTTGAAATTTTAGAAATAACGACTTTTAGATAGAATTTTGTTTCACCCTTTTTACTTGTGGTCCTGTGATGGTAAGGTAAAAATCCACATTGGCCTGGAAACCATCTGTGGTCAATAGGTCAACTTTCTTTTGGGCGAGCGTGCCACTGTTAGCAGCTAAAAACCCTAACAGACTTGTAAAAATGTAGATAACTTGCGCCTCAAGTCATTGACTTTACTCAAGTGATTGTGATGTTGGGTGAGGAATGTCTTCCCAAGATAAGTTCTTTTCTTGCCTCAGACTGGTGAAGACTTCATAATTTATTTCAGTAAGAACAACTGGCAGTTCTAGCCAACATAAACTGAAACTGTTTAAAATACAAGCTGACTAGGCATTTTAAAAAACAAATAAAAGCTGCCAAGTCTAAAAAGACAGATGATTGACTTTGACTTTTGCCTGTTTCGGTGGAAAGGGGTGGACTGGACTGAAAAAACACATACTGGAATTGCACGTTAGTATCTTCAATTGGTGTGGGTCAGCTAGAAATCAATACCAATGTTGAAATTGGCAGAGCTTCAATCTGTTCTCGCCAGAAAAGAACCTATTTTGCTTATTGCGAGTCAAACAAGAATTGTTCTGACATTTCTGAGCACATGGAATATCTTTGTAAATTTGTTGAGGTTTTCATATTATGAAAAACCCGATTGCTGCTTGAGTTGGCCTGAGCTAAACCAAATTTGTAATGGCAGAAAGTTGAATCCTGCTTGATTTTCAGAGTCAGACTGGACTCACAACGAGAGAAGTCTCTTTTCCTTGGCTGATGATCTGTTTTCCTGGGCTAGATTGAGCGTTGAAACCTGGGTTTCACCTGCTTTGCTGAAAGATGAATGATTTTTACAAGCTAGATAGCTTGATTTTTGCTGAATTTGGAGATTCTTGAGATCGAATTGTCTTTGGTTTCTGTCAGTTTTGACTGTAAGAGTGATTGAGTTTTGTTGTTGAGATGTTGATTGTCCATTTGGTAGTCACCTCTCTCTGCATTTATTGACACCTGGGAACTGTTTGTTGAGAAGCTGTGAGAAGTCATTTCTGCCCGTTCCCATCACTTCCCTGGAATACCTCTCTTCTTTTCAGCTTTATTTCACGCGGGTCTTTGGTGATAGTGGGAAGAATTCCCTTTTCCTTGTCTAAATTGCTTTCTAAATTGGGTACTTGTTTGAAATGAGGCTGAGCTTCGTTTAATTTTAAGAGATATTTAGTAATATACCCATTCTTAGCACTAAAATTATAAATAAACCCTACATTATTTAAAAACTATAAACAAACCCAAAAAAAACCCAAAAAATAATAGCTTGCCTTATTGAATTTAATTTTAATTATTAAATTATTTTGATGTCCCATTAAGTGTTTTAGGCTTTTTTATGAGATTTTTGGGTTGAGTTTGTTTTAAGAAATCAATGGCAGTTTTGTAATTTAAAAAACTTAAAAGCCTTTTTTGTTATGTTATAAATGGGTTTTGGGTGTATTTCTAAAGTCCATGTCACATAGAGTTTTTTTATAATTTGGACTCCTATATTGGGTATTATAGTGAATCTCCCTAATTTTAATTACCAGTAATAGTAATTAAAAAATGGGAGTTTCACTAAAACACCCAAAATGGGGGTTGAAATTATAAAAAAACCCAAGCACTATTTAAACATATAAACACACCCAAAACCCATCATTACACACACTCAAAACCCATTTATAAACACACCCAAAAAGTTGACTTTTGGGTTGATTTTGGGTGTGTTTCTATGTTTAAATAGTGCTTGGGTTTTTTTATAAATACATGTCTAGGATTGGGTTTATTTATAAATTTGTATTAAAAAATTTCCTCATGGTAACACCTGTAATTGTCCAAATTGACTCGGGCCTCTCTAATTCTTTGGGCTGCTCTCTAACTTCATTCAACACACCAAGCCCAAGTTGAGTTTGGGATTGTGGGCTACACAAATGGCTGGGCCTCCTTCCAACCTTCGGTATATTTTGGCAGCTATCATAACCTAACTTGGGCTCCTTCAATTTTGGGCTGGTTCCCTTTTCTTCAATTTCAGAGCCCAAGACTGTTTATTATCGTGGGCAATAAGATTATGGGCTGGACGTGTAAATTTCAAACCCAAGTTATTTAAATATCAAGCCCAAGCTGAACTTGTTACTCATGGGCTAATAGTTGTTGGGCTGGCGTGCAGAATTTAGGCCCAAACAAATTTAAAATTGGAATTTATGATTTCCAAATTCCATGATTTTTCTCTCTCAGAATTTCTAAACTTTTATGTTTTTTTTTAATCCAAATAAGGGAAAGTGTGGTTTTATCAAATGGACTCTCACACTAATAGAATTTTCTGCTTTCAATTAGTTTTCAAGCCAATAAGAGGTGCTCACACATTCCGTTTTGATTAAGTTTAGGTCTTAAACCGCACATCAAACCAATATATGACAAAATATTTTTACACTATGCCAAATTTTACTTTACACCACACCACATAAGTATCGAAAAACCTGAAAATCAATGATGTAAGTATATTAGGCATTGGTTATATAGATAATCAGGCAAAAAGTATATAAAAACATCAGGAAAAATTTCAAGCTTTGCCTACCGATGTCATTGATGCTACTTTAGCATATATGGTTAAATATATCGATACCTATTCGTTGGCGTATTCTCACACTCTTTATTGGCGTTACTAAATTAAAATTCAATGATATTGATTTCATAACACTTACTAAAATAATACAAAATGTATTCTGTGACAAGAAATACTATTTCTTTTACTAAAACGCTAGTATGTTTTTCCAACTACAGCTATCGATCGACTCAACTAAATTAGAAATGTGATCGTAAATAAAGATTATGTATTTATGTTTGTTCATTACAGAGGGTTTGAATACATTCAATGCAAGCACGTGGTCGTTAGGTACAATCATATATGGTGTTATTGACTAAAAAGGTAAATAATATTTTGTCATAATATCAAGGAAAGGTCAACAAGTCTTGTCCAAATTAATATTTTGCCAGCTGGGCATATTAACGTTGTTGCTTACATAAGTGACATACGTCATAGCTTTTCGTCATACGTTATCCAATTAATGATAGAGGCCAGTGGCCACATGCTCAATTAATAGGGTAGTTTCAAAATTGCCACCTAATGTTTTTGAGATATTTCTCTTATTACATATTAATTAAATTTAAATTAAATCATTAATATATATTCTTATATATTCTAAAGATTTTAGTTTATTAGTTTATATAAAGATATTATGAAAAAATATTTATATAATTTATAAATAAATTAATAATTTTTTAAATGACTTGTTAGAGTCATAAGAATAATGCTACTCTTACCACATTCTCATACCACTTTATGTGGCAGTTGATGTAGACAACCACATTAATTAAAATTATTTAATATTTTCTTTTCTTTTATGATTTATTAACACTTTAAAAAAAACTGTTAATTAAACTTTTCTTATTAAAATACACTTCATTGATTTAATTGATGTGACATATGATATGAATATGCCACATCATGTGGTATAGAAATGTGGGATAAAAATGTGGTAAATGTAGCATTACTCAAGTCATAATATTATAATAATTGAAAAACTCATTTTAACATATAAATTTGAGTTATATAGCCTATTTAGAGTGAAATTCTGAAAACTAGTCACTTGTTATTTTCTAAGAGTGCTGCTATTTCCACCCACCTGTCCTATTTTCTCACCCACCTTATCTTTCCACTCACCATATAAATTTGAAAAGAATTTTTCTATTTAAACCCCGCACTTCTCTTTATTCACCTCATATTCTAAGTTCACCCCAACTTCTAATTCAAATTTTCACAATTTCTAAGAAAACCCCATTATCTTCTCAAACTATGCCTAAATACACACCCAGCAGAAAAATAAAGAGATAAAAACATTGTTGCCAAGAAAATAAAAATGACAGCTACTGAAAATGGGGGAGATTTATTTGTTGCGAGGTCAGTAGAAGAGACAATCTTGCACAAGGAAGAGCCCAGGGAGCTCAAAGTTTCTGAATTGGCTCCAGAAGAGTTGAATGTTGGTGAAACTGAAGAAGAAATCAAAGAAACCTTTGAAATAGTGTCTAGAGCTGATTCTCAAAGCACTGACGTAGTTTCCAAAGATGAGATCATTGCTTATTAGAGAGTCTATAAAGGGAATCAAAAGAGAAACTTCAAATACCATCTTCTATATTGCTTCCTGAAGAAAAGGAGATCAAAGCTTCTGAACATGAGCATAGATGTACTAGGGTTAAGTATTAAGTTGGATGACTTTTTTGTCTTTTTACACAGTAATAAAACTTAAGAGTTTAATAATTTAAGTATTGGGGTGAACAAAGAAATTGTGGGTTTAAATAGAAAAACTCATTTGAAAAAACACAATTCTATCTTTCCACCCACCATTATTCTTAAAATACCCTTTAATTATTAATTCAAGCAAATTCTCTTTTCTGTTAACTTGTTAGTCATTTAAATTTAATCTAATGACTGAAAAGAGCAATTGTTTGCTCTAATTGGAGAGATTTGATGACCAAAACAAAACTAATAGAACATATTTTCAACATGAGAGTCTAATTATATTGGAATTTGCTCTATGGGAGGAGAAGACTTTTGCCATGTCGATCATTGGGATTTGCTGGCCTCCTCCTACAAATGGGAAAAGTACATGACAACTAGAGTTTCTAATGAAGAATCCATCGTTTTGGCTCAAAACTTTTGAGGTTGGGGTTTTAGGATGGAGATAAAATAGGAGGGAGAGGTTGAGGGGTGCTTTGGATTTGACATTTGATCTTTGTGCTTTGGATTTTTTAAACTTTTTTTAATTTTAAGTTTGAGGCAATTGTTTTGTTTTTTTAATCATTTTCCATAAGTCCTTACAAGTCATTTTATGAAGGAATAAATTTGTCTTTAAAATTTTGAAGATAAGGTGGGTAGGAAAATAGGACAGGTGGGTGGAAATAGCAGCAATCTTTTCTAATTGGTTCTTAGTGACTTTGTCATTTGCATAAGTATTTTTTCTATAAATCATAAATTTTTAGATAAACAATCAATGAAAAAGAGTTTTGTGAAAACAAATTGAAACCTGAGGGGGTGTTCATGTAATTTTTCGAGACATGAGGGGATTTTGTGAAAACACAAGAAACGCCAGGGGGTGTTAGTATAAATAACTATTCTAATTTTTCACTACCTTCATCATCTTGATATTATTGATATTACAGCGATATTTGGGCCAAATGTTGTTGAAGTGTGATAGAAATTATTGACGTCGATATTTTTCAATATTATCGATACTTATACGATATGTGTATGGATATATTCCAAAATATTATATACCATAGAAAACAATAATATCCTCGATATTTAGTCAATATTTTAGTCCTTACTCATTGCAACAAATCGGATTTGACACTTCTCAAATCTCACCAAATTATCGAGGACACATCTCATATAATATTTCGTGTTGCTCTCATGTCAATTAATGTCCTAAATCAAAATCCATGATATCAATTTCATACCACTTGTTAAAATAATACAAGACGTATTCTGTGACAAGAAATACTATTTATTTTACTAAAACGCTAGCATGTTTTTCCAATTACAACTACCGATCGACTCAACTAAATTAGAAATGTGATTGTAAATAAAGATTATGTATTTATGTTTGTTCATTACAAAGGGTTTGAATACATTCAATACAAGCAGGTGGTTGTTAGGTACAATCATAAATGGGGTACAACAACTCTCATGCAACGAAAGGATAGCGCTATAATATTTTGCCAGCTGGGCATACAATGGTTGTTGCTCATTAGGTAAGTGATATATGCCATAGCTTTTCCGCATAGGTTATCTAAATAAACAATCTCCAAAGTTTCTATTAAAAAAAAAATCAAGTTTTTTTTACGTTTTATGTGGTTTTTTATTCAATTTTTATCGATATCGATAATTTCTCGATATTTCTATCGAAATTTCTGTGTTTTTAGATTATCGATATTTTAGACCTTGGTGATGAGGAGTTCCTCCTCAGTTTTAATGAACCAAACTTTTCCCCTCTGAATAGTGCAAGCAAGTATTGAAACAAAGTAAATGATAAGACCATTGCAATATGACATTATGGTGTATTTGGATGAGAAAAATAAACTTGGAATTTTGATAGAACTCAGAATTTCTAAATTGACATGAACTAATTCCCGTGTTTGGATAAAAAAAACATAGAAATTTAGATATTCCGTGTGGAAAAAAAATAGAATTTGGAGATCATAAATCCCAACTTTAAATTCTATCTAAAAGTTGTCATTTCTAAAATCCCAAGAGAGATTGAGTTTTAAATTTTACAAATAAAGGTTAAATTCCATGTTTTGAATTCATCACCCAAACAAGAAACTTTACAAATTCTAGAACATTAATTTCCGTCATTTATGAAATCCTTTGTACTTTTAAATTTTCTCATCCAAATGAACTGTTAAAGATACTTTTAATTAGCTAGAAAAGGAACTTACGAATGGAAAATCATTACTTTTCCATATTTACTAAGTCCAATCATTACTTTTCCATATTTACTAAGTCCAGATATAGGAGAAGATTTCCCACCTCATAGGAAAATAGGGGTTGGGGGGGGGGGGGGGAAATA
>NW_007362522.1:124504-152504 GCF_000346735.1 Prunus mume
CGCGTCAGGATAGTAGGGGGGGGGGGGGGGGGGGGAAATGAAACCCTTCATCCACTTTGGTTTCATTTTCCTTTCCCATGTGAAACCAAGACACGTTAATTACATTTTTTATGACCAATATACCCATTAACAATTAAAAAGAAGCAGAGCAAGGATTAATTACACTTTGTTTTTTTTTTTTTTTGGGTTGTTTTTTTGGTTGCATATTTGTAATTTAAGGATAGAAATTTGATTTGAGGTATTTTTCCAGTTACCAAATATAAAAAAAGTAACATGATGATTGACTTCCTATAAATTCCTTTCCACGAATCACACAGGCCTAAGAATTATACAATTGTGAATATTTCATCCTGCCTCATCGGGGTCAGAATCTTAGTCACATACAAACAAATGCATGATTGGTGTACAGATAAATTATTATGAGTTATCGCTTTCTTCCGTATTTGTTAATGGGACCGAAGTCTTTTGACTTTTGAGTGAGAATACAATAAACTTAGAGAGAGGAGTAAAATAAGTAAGCGATATTGTTAACTAGAGAGTAGAAGTATGTTTCATGTGTAAGTAGTTTCGAACAAAAGAGAAGAAATGATCACCGTGGTGGTGATGGCCACCTCTCAATCAAGATCAACCTAAAATTGAATTGGCTCCGTAAACTCAAAGTCTTTCAACAGTGCAAACAACTTTCCACCCTCCTTCCATAGGTTTGTTTGGAAACCATTTCAATTTTTAATTTTCAGTTTCATATAAAATTTATTTGCTAATTGCTTTTAATTTTCGTTTAATAACTATTTCATTTTTCATTTTTCAATTTATTATAAAACTTTTTTATTAAATGCTTTCAATTTTCAAATAAAAGAAGTGAAAATTGTTCAAAAGTTGATTTCTCATTTTTTAATTTTACGTGAAAATTGGATGAATTTTTATTTTTTTGGCCAAATTGTTTGATGTCATATAATGAAAGTACATATTACAAAGAGACTGTAACATTTTTCTGTGAATTTTTAAGAGTTATGAGGTATTTATGAAGAATTTTGGATCTGGAGGTCTTGAGGCTCGAATTCGGTCTAAGGCCAAACCTGGGTTGCCAAGTCCAAGTTGAAAGGTCCCATACACCATGTTTTATTAATAGAGTGCAATGTATGTATGGTGATAAAATTTGCTTTATCAACTAAGGACAATACAGTTGTGTAGGTGAATTAATGTCCCTCCTGTCCTGCATCGTTGGGGTCAGTCAGAATCTTAATCACATACAAACAAATGCATGGTTGGTGTACAAATAAATTATCATGATATGTCGACTGTTGCTTACTTCCGTACTTGTTTTTTGGGACCCAAGTCTTGACACTTGAGAGTGAGAGTACGATTAACTTATTGACAACTTCTTTATTTCACATGTAGCATGTTTCACGTGTAGGCATGTGAAAATGCGGGTAACAAAATCTCACTATCTTCTTAAACTAGGTCTAAATACACACCCAGCAGAAAAATAAAGAGATAAAAATATTGTTGCCAAGAAAATAAAAATGACAACTACTGAAAATGGGGGAGATTTATTTGTTGCGAGGCCAGTAGAAGAGACAATCTTGCACAAGGAAGAGCCCAGGGAGCTCAAAGTTTCTGAATTGGCTCCAGAAGAGTTGAGATATTGCCACCTAATGTTTTTGAAATATTTCTCTTATTACATATTAAAATCCATGATATCGATTTCATAACACTCTTTATTGGCGTTACTAAATTAAAATCCATGATATTGATTTCATAACACTTATTCAAATAATACAAAATGTATTCTGCGACAAGAAATACTATTTCTTTTACTAAGAGCATCTCCAACCGATATGTCAAAAGTGCCACATAGACATTTAACGGCTATAAATAACATCTCACATCACTCCAACCGAATTGTCAAAGCTGATGTGGAATGAAGGTTGGAGGTTCAGCTGTTATTTTTAACATCCCAAAAGTAAGATGTCAAATAAATATTTTATTATTTTTAAAGACAGATGGCTGTGGCTTTCATTTATAATTTTACTTTTTTTTTATTTTTTTTCTTCGTTATCTTTAATGATTTGACTGTTACAATAATTATTTATTTGACATATCAGATGGAGTGTAAAACTGTTTAAATATCAAATTGCCACATCAGCCATCAAATTTAAATTTAATGTTTGGTATTTGACATCTCCCTTGGAGATGCTCTAAAACGCTAGTATGTTTTTCCAACTACAGCTATCGATCGACTCAACTAAATTAGAAATGTGATTGTAAATAAAGATTATGTATTTATGTTTGTTCATTACAAGAGGGTTTGAATACATTCAATGCAAGCAGGTGGTCGTTAGGTACAATCATATATGGTGTTATTTACTAAAAAGGTAAATAATATTTTGTCATAATATCAAGGAAAGGTCAACAAGTCTTGTCCAAATTAATATTTTGCCAGCTGGGCATATTAACGTTGTTGCTTACATAAGTGACATACGTCATAGCTTTTCGTCATACGTTATCCAATTAATGATAGAGGCCAGTGGCCACATGCTCAATTAATAGGGTAGTTTCAAAATTGCCTCCTAATCTTTAAGTTTTTTAATTAGTTATAAATGAATCGATAAACTTTCGTGCATAAATTTGATATCCCAGACATTACTTAGTAAGGATATCTGAATGAAGGATGGTAGTTGGACGGTAGGAAGGTTATCTTAACTATTTTTTTCTTGGGGAATGCTAACAATATAATTTTTGGTTTTCAAATTTATCCTTGTTAAATGTATTTATTTATTTGTTTTAATTTACAACAAGCTAGTCTTTTCATAATTTTTTACAACAACCTTGTTAAAAAATTAAATAAATAAAAAACGTCAATTTTTTATATAAATATTTTTAATAAATGTCTTTTTTTTTCCTCTCTAGAGAAATGGCTCCTATATATATTTTCTCTTTGTTTCTATTGGTCATTGACAATGGCTATGTAAACATGTATCACATGCGCAGCAGCTTCCGCCTTTAGACAAGTTTGACTGTTTTAGGGCAAAAGAATCATCCTTCGAGCATGGCTAAGTATCAATCAACACTGGTCTAAATTCTTTTGTGTTTAAAAAACAAATGTTCTCTCTTGAAAAGAAAAATATACATTTTTTTTGAAAAAAAAAAAAACACTGACAATTTTTCTTATTTAATTTTTCAACAAGGTTGTAAAATAGTTATAAAGTAAAAGCTATAATTGTCTATTTTGTGCGCCCCTATTATGAACCAATATTGGATGAGTAAGTGGGATGTGAGGTAAATCCACACCGTTGGACAGTGGTAACCGGTTAAAATTGTCTATTTTGTTGATATTATAGTGTTTCTGTAAGCATCATGTTTGTCGATTTTGTTGGTCACAGCTAGATGTCTTAACTGTTTCCTATTTGTCTAATTTTTTTGCAAGGATGATCTATGAATGAAGACTAGAAAAATAAACAGTTCATATTGTTGAAATAAAGTTTTTAGTGGGTCCCATAATGTGTCACTCAAATAAGATTATTTGAGTCATCCCTCAATATATATTCACACACCAAATACTTGGAAATGTCTCCAATTTGCGAAGAGTTGAATATAAACATCTTTTGTTTTTTGTCAATGAATTAACTATATTGGTAGTTGTTTCCTGCTAGTAGGGACTTAATAAGTCAAAGTCAAGTCAGAATACAATTAAACCAGCAACAAAACTTAAAATTTTAATAGGCAAATGGGGCTGCAAGACTTGGGAGTAGGGTCTTTCTTATAAGTTAATTATATATCTTTAATCTTCATATTTGGACAATAAATTGAAGGCAATACTCAGGCGCTTAATTGGGATTAAGTAAGCTGAGATTGGTGGTTGGACGGCGAAGGGAAATCTGCTAACATGAGCAACTCAGGAAAGGTAATTGAGGTCGTTGAGCTTAATTGTATGATCTCTTTAGAATTTGTGCATATATATTGCAGTTGGATTATCATCATGTAGAGAACAAAAAACATGTATATATGTACATGCATATGTTATTTAATACATACATATTTGCAAAAATACTGATGCTGAAAGTAGATGTGTGCACTGCTAGCTAGCTTATACATTTACAATCAAACCAGGAAACGGAAGCAAGCTATGAGCAACAGTGCTATGACAAGGTGGAGAAAGCGTCAGGGGCATTGAACATCTTTAAAGTTCCAAATAAACTTCGAAAAGTGAAGGAGGATGCCTATAGCCCTCGCCTTGTCTCAATTGGGATTTACCATCGGGAAAAGCATGAGCTTTGATGCAGGAGCATAGGGTGGATTAAGATAGATATTTATCATTTAATTAGTTATTTCATGATATATTGTTATTTTCTTATTTAGGTAGTTTTAGGATATCTTTTATTATTTATGTGTGATTTTATAATTAATTAGTTTACTTTTGGACCAAGCAATCTTGGTGCCCAAGTCTTGTAAAGCCTATAAATAAGGCTATTGTAATAGTTGTAAAAGATGGGAATATTGATGATTAATGAAATAGTTTATTTGTGGCATGGATGTGCTACGATATATGTGAGTTTGCACTAGCCCTAGATTTCGGTGCTCGTGTATGTGGTTGGTGACCTGTATCCTGATCCCGATTCCCATCAATTGGTATCAGAGCCTGGTTCAAGATCTGCTTTATCGGGGAGGTTTTTGGATGGAGGGTTGTGTTGACAACTACAACGACATGGAGGAAATTAGGAGGATGCTACGGCAACTTACGGAACGCATCGCTCGCATCGAAGCTTGAACCCAGATAGGTAAGAGTTCTGACGGGGAGAGATGCGTGAACCTTTATTTGAACCGAGTAGCTCGCATCGACACTCTAAGCCGTGGGAGTCTCGACGGGGAGTACAAGGAGGATAACCCTTTTCATTATTGCGCTTCGCTGTGTGAGTCAAGTGAAAAGGGGCACGATTATTTTCATTGTGTCTTTGAAGGTATAAATAGATTTGATAATTTTGGTGCATCTTGTTATTCATCAAAGTTATTAAATTTGGATTTGCCTCCAATATTTGATCATTGCAACTGTGAAAATTGCACTGAAAATTGTTTGGGTGTTCAAAGCAATTTTGATAAGCAATTTATTGATCAGAACAATGAAAAGATGAGAATTGAGAAAACTTTCGAAGATATTATTGATTTTATGGGCATTAATGTTTTCACTTGGAAGGTTGCCAAAACTTTGGTTGATTTTGTCAATTGGTTGAAGATTCTAGAGAGAAACATTTGCATTCTTAGAGGGAGTAAGAAGAAGCCAAGAATAACGAAATATTCAAAATATCTTTTTATTTGGAAATGAAGGTTTCAATTGGATGCTAAAAGATCCAGAATTAATATGAAGCAATTGAAGATTCTACTCAGATTTTCCTCAATCAAAGGCTTGAATTCGAGGACGAATTCTTTCCAACCAGGGGAGTCTGATGCAGGAGCATATGCAAGAGCATAGGGTGGATCAAGATAGATATTTATCATTTAATTAGTTATTTCATGATATATTGTTATTTTCTTATTTAGGTAGTTTTAGGATATCTTTTATTATTTATGTGTGATTTTATAATTAATTAGTTTACTTTTGGACCAAGCAGTCTTGGTGCCCAAGTCTTGTAAAGCCTATAAATAAGGCTATTGTAATAGTTGTAAAAGATGAGAATATTGATGATTAATGAAATAGTTTATTTGTGGCATGGATTTGCTACGATATATGTGAGTTTGCACTAGCCCTAGATTTCGGTGCTCGTGTATGTGGTTGGTGACCTGTATCCTGATCCCGATCCCCATCAACCTTGCAGCTATGCAAGAGCATAAACATCGTTACAGGAGATACTTTGAGAAGCGTTTGAATGAGTCTGCCACATCCCGTGAGAGCTTTGAAAGTTTTTTCATTAATACCTTAGCGGAAAAGATTGCGAGCGGCTACGTTGGAAGAATTGGGTGCTATCCTGAGGAATTTATAATTGAAATAATAGGACTTGATGGCTACTTCATATTGGAACTTTTCCTCAGGTATTATGAACACTACAACTTAAACATGATGTTAAAGAGCAATCTGATGACCCAATATTCAATACTATCTGGATAATTCCAGCACTCCGCCAGGATCTAGCTTTAGTTGAAAACCAGATCCCCTTTTTTATTCTCCAAACTCTGTTTGAGGCTACCACGCCTCATCTCAAGGCCAACGGCAAGCCAGCACCGAAATCGGTCACTAGCCTTGCTCTTCATTTCTTTGAACCTGCAGCTCTGAAGAACCAAAAGGCAATAATAAAAGGAGTTGATGATCCTCCTGGCGGCACAGAGGGCTACAAGCATCTGCTTGATCTCTTGCACAAATTCTATCTCCCAAGTCAGCCTAAGAGTACAAATAATAAGCAGCAGCCTGCTGGGGCTGGTGATTCCTCAATTATCAACATCACCAATATTGATATCCCTGGAAGCTATAACAATTGGGGATTCAATTATTGCGCTTCACAACTTTTGGAATCTGGGATCGAGATTGAAAGACAGTCAAGCGAGAAACACTTGCTGAACATAACTTTCAGCAAGGGAGTGATCAGAATCCCATCATTGTTCATAGACGACAACATTTCACTCTTGAGAAACCTGATTGCCTACGAGCAGTACAGCATCAGCAGTAATCACATCACCTCATATCCCATACTCCTGAAAAGCCTCATCCGTTCCTCAAAGGACATCAAAATACTTCGGCAAAGAAGGATCATAAATTCCAATTGGATTGACGATGAAGTATATTTGGCTCAATGCCACAGTATTCTAGATGAGGTTGTTGTCAAGGACTTCTGTTTTGCTGACTTATGCAACCAAGTGAACACATACGCTCGTAAGTTCTGGTTTCGCAGACGTTTGAAGTCCTTCTATCGCACTTATTTCTCAACTGCATGGAGCTTGATATCGTTCATTGCTGCATTTTGCCTTTTTGTTCTAACTGTCATTCAAACATACCATGTCATTCACCCTCGCTAGCTGATACTTGTTGTGCCCTTAATTTTTTTTTTTTTTTTTTCAGTGGCTTAGGCCATCCTATGAATTTGATTTGCGTATATGTGTTTAATTTCCTTCCTGTATAATAAGTCTGTATCGATCAGCTTTCTGTTTTCACAATTTATGTACGACTGTATGGAGCCAGAAATGAATAAGAAATGGTGTCTTGAGAAATCATGCGCAGTACAGTTGAAATACGCTTAATGATCTGTTCTACTATAATGATTTTTCAACTAAGGGAGGGAACCTATGATTTTCGGTTACATTGTTAATATTTGTAGGGGCTTATTTGAACAGCTGGAAGAAATAAGGGAGACAATAATTAGACAATGATATTTATTTCCACAGATTCCATGCGCTAATTAGTAAAAAGAATACAAATTTATAAATAAACCCAATTCTAGACATGTATTTATAAAAAAACCCAAGCACTATTTAAACATAGAAACACACCCAAAATCAACTTCAAAGTCAACTTTTTGGGTGTGTTTATAAAGTGTTTTGGGTGTTGGGTTTTTTTATAATTTCAACCTCCATTTTGGGTGTTTTAGTGAAACTCCCTAAAAAGAAATGTACAGTGTGTGCGCGCTAAGACCGGATGCCAAGAATTGGACTAAAAAAATAAAGAAAACAGAAGAGAAGTTGTTTAAGTATAGTTAATTATCCCTTCGTTGACGTTGGAATTCAAACAAATGCGTGTTTGGTACCAAATAGACTAATGTGTGTATCTACTCGTTTTCCTTCCACAAGGGATCAACTATTTAATATGTGAAAGCGCGCTGAGTTAGATAGAGAGGGTGCTGAGATGAGTGAACCAGTCGAGGAAGCTCAGCTAATTGAGGTGTATATTTTACAGTGAGAAACAGGTGTATGCATGTGGCCATTTAATTCCTTGGTTGGGGTCAAAATGTTAGTCAGATAAACAAATGGTTGATTGGTCCAGATAGATTAACAAATGGTTGTTAGAAGGCAATACTCAGTCTCCAGGGATGTTGGTGACCGGACAAAGGGGAAATTAACCTGCTGAGATGATGAATCAATCAGAAGAGGAAACACATCAGGTATAAACGAGAGCTACGATCTTTCTTTATCTCTTAGTGTCTTCTTTTTCATCAACATTTGATCATTAATGTGAATTAGCATCTCTTTCTTTCTCTTTCAACTTCTGGAATTTTTTCTCCTTTTGTTTTGGACGCAAAGCAGCTGGAAGGCGAGGAAGACGAAGAAGAGACACTGAAGACTAAGTGGATATTGGAGATTAAAGAGAGACTCGGAGCAGTTAAGGAAGCAGAAGAATCATGCATCTATCAAGTCCCAAGCAAACTTCGAAAGGTGAGAGAGGATGCCTACAATCCTCGCGTCGTCTCAATTGGACCTTTTCATCGAAAAAACACTGACCTTGTAGCTGCTATGCGAGAGCACAAATGGCGTTATATGTTAAGCTTTCTGCAGCAATCGGATGATCCTGACGAGTCTCACGAATGCTTGGAACATTGCATGAATGCTATTTATAATTTAGACAAGGAGGTTCGTCAATGCTATGCGGAAAACATCGACTATGAGAAGAATGAGCTAGCAAGAATAATGTTACTTGATGGCTGCTTCATCTTAGAACTCTTCCTCAGGTACTACGCCAAGAAAGTGGAAAAAGAAGACGGCCCTGATCCAGTACTAAAAAGTGCTTGGACGATCGCGGCTCTTCAGCATGATTTGGCTTTGCTTGAAAACCAAATCCCTTTCTTTATTCTCAAACGTTTGTATGACATTGTCCAGCCTCGTGTCGTGATCAACGGCCATGAAGCACCACACTCGGTTGCTGGCCTTGCTCTCGTGTTCTTTCAACCTTTGAGCCGAAAGCCGATAGCTAAAGATCAACATGAGCTGGGGACAGACTTCAAGCACTTGCTTGATCTCTTGCACAAATTCTACTTCCTCAGAGCTGGAGTGCCTGGCCATGAGGTGTCAATTAAGGTCAAGGTCGATCATGTGGAATTGGTTTCCAAGGTTAGATCACAACAATCTGCATGCCTTTTTTTCAGAAATATATTTAAGAGAAGAAAGCAGCAAACTGCTTCATGCCTTCCTGAACCTGATGAGCCAGCAACAAACAACAAGTGGGGATTCAACTATTGCGCTTCGGAACTTTTGGAGTCTGGGATCCAGTTTCAGATTGGTTCTTGGGAGGACAATTTATTGAACATAACATTCAGCAATGGAGTCATCAGCATTCCCCAGTTGATCATTGACGAGGCTACCAGTTCAGTGTTCAGGAACCTCCTTGCCTTCGAGCAATACAGCCTTAGCTCTACACATGGCGTGACGTCGTATGCCTTCCTGATGAAGAGTCTCATCCGTTCCTCAGCGGACACCAAGCTGCTCCGAGAAAAAGGGATCATAAGGCATAATAGGATTGGAGACCATGAGTATTTGAGTCAGTTCAAGGATATTCTTGATGAAGTTGTTGTGAAGGACGACTTCTATTTTGATAAATTGCGAGACCAAGTGAACGAGTATTGCACGTCCTGGTGCAGCTTGAGCAAGCTTCAAGTATTTCTGAGGGTGCGATTTCTAAGAGAAATAAGGGTCCTTTTCAGCACCTACTTCTCTTCCACATGGAGTTTCACATCTTTCCTGGCTGCGTTTGCCCTTCTCATTCTCACTTCCATACAAACATACTACACCATTCACCCTCGCAGATGAGACTTGCTTTCTTGCTTTTGCTTTTGCTTCTTTCTTTCTTTCTGCTTTCACAATGTATGCATGCATATGTGCAATTGAAATAATATTGTATGAAATTGATCATCTGAATAAAACTCAATATTTCATCATCTGCGTGGGTTTGCAAAGCCGACCACGTCTCATACTCTGATAGAAGTTTATATTATTGCTCATAATGCAACGTATTAGTTTATGCTCCCTTCATCATATGCAAATTCCTTTCATAGTTATCAATACACTTTTATGTTGATCAAATCTTGTTTGTCTCTGGGTTTGGTTAAGTTTATTTATAACAAGTGGTTGATTTAGTGAATTTTTTGCCTTATCAAGCATCATAGGTAGTTTTTGACCCAAAAAAAGCATCATAGGTAGTTGCTAATGATGACTGGTTGCGGGTCTCTTGACTTCTCCACAAATTTGACTACATAGGTGAGACTGGTTTTGACTTATTGGTGCAAGCTTTTCCGTATTCTCGGCTCATCCTATTTTCCGTAGAAGTGACGTCTTTATTTCTTCTCTCACTATTTTGACTTTTAGGTTTCTGCCCTTTTTTCTCGGGTGATCCATTTTTGGGTCGATTATGGCTGTTCTTACGCGTATGCATAACATGTCACAGCCTTACACATACGTCGTAGCATTCCGTATGGTACAAATATATATTTGAGGTTTTGAGGATACTTGTGGATCACTACCGACACCAAGGACGTACGTTACCACGAAGACCTGGTGCAAATAGCCAGTAAAAAACATATTTATGACTACACTTCATTATACATAAAATTCCTTTTCTTTTTTGGTCAATTACATAAAATTTCTTTAAACGACCTAACAAGGAGTGAAAACCAAAGGGATCTACCTGTTAAAAATTACCACCACCATTGCCAGCCAAGTAGCAATCTACCTGCTTGAAATAAATAACTGATCAATAACGACTCCTAAGATGCACTACCAAGTACCAACCAAATACCTCCCTCTGCTATAAGCTGCTTTCATGTTCTTGTTATCATCCCGTTGCTCACTTATAACTTGCTTAACCAATCTTCGCTCTTGAGTTAAGGACAAGTTAACAAGTTTGTATAAATAAATAAATAAAGGAAAAAACAAGTAAACATGCGGTGCTTTGTGATTGGGCCGCTTCAAAAACAATAAAACAATGTGAGAAGCGGTGGATAACTCCTTAAGAGTCTGCTGGAGGGTTCTTCTTCTTCTCCTTCTCCTTCGAATGGTTCTGCAGCTCGCAAAAATAATGTTACTTGACGGTTGCTTCATATTGGAACTTTTCGTCAGGTGCCATGCCAATGTAGAAGTAAACAAAGATGGCCAACCTGATCCAGTACTAAAGTCTGCTTGGATGATCACAGCAATGTTTTGAAAGGCGAGGCGTTAGGGTGAGGCGTTTTATGCCTTATGAGGCGAGGCGTAAGCCTCAAAGCCTTGATGTTGAGAATTAAGCTACTCACTGAGCTTAATAAGAGACTGCAGATGACAATCCTGCAGATTGTTCCTGAGAAGAATGAAGAATTGAAGAACTTTCCCTTTTGGGAAGTAGCCGTTAGCTACTCTAGCTATTTTGGGATAATTTCTACAGCTGGTTTTTTTTGTCTGTTTCTTAGCTGTACTGTGTTAACAGACTCTAGCCTAGGTGTAAGAATCGTAGCCTCCAATCATTATGAATGGTAGGAGATGAGTCCTTGTATCCTAAAATTTAGGATCCTGATTTTGGCACCTTATGTCATGTATATGAGAGCAGGTTTTTGCTCAGACCTGAATATAGAAAAATACAGAACATTTTCTCATTCTCTCTGGTTTTTCTTCTCTCTTCTGCATAAACCTTTTTCAATATACCAAAAACCAACACTTGAGGCGTAAGCCTTTCGGGTATTGAGTTATTATAATTACAAAAATATAAAACAGCTATTGAATGTATTGAATGCCACTCTAGAGTATAAATTAACCATCAAACTTGTTTTTTCAAAATTTCTCTTACTATTGCTCAATTCTTTACCATATATCCTTTTGGTTATATTATCTCTCTAAGTCTAGTGCCTTTCTACCTAGTTCGAATAGATAAAAGAGTAGATTATGGAGGTGGACTGAACTGATGGTGGAAGGTGGGAGGCAGTTTCTGTTGGTCTGTTTAGGAACTTTGGCTTTTGGGAGAGGGAAGGAATAAATGGGTAAGCTGGTTTCTTTTGAACAAAACGGTGCATGTCTAATGTTCAAACTTAAAACTAAAACGCACAGCTTAACTAAAGGGAAACGAAACAACACAGCCCGTGCAAACGACGTCGTCCGGAATCAGATTTTTCAAATAAAGGAACTTTGTCTTCCTCGCGAGGCTTGCGCCTTTCACAGCGCATCTGCGTTTAGCGGCCGCCTCGACTTCAAGGCGTACGCCTTTCATGACATTCGCTAAACTGAGCTGCGCCTGAGTCGAATCACCGCTGCCTCGCTCTGAAGCGCACCTCAACACGTGCCTAGGCATGCCTTTGAAAACACTGGATCACAGCTCTTCAGCATGACCTGGGATTACTTGAGAACCAGATCCCCTTCTTTATTCTGGTTCGTTTGTATGAGATTGTCAAGCCTCGTGCCACGAAGAATTACTCCGTCGCTAGCCTTGCTCTCAAGTTCTTTGACCCTTTGAGCCGAAAGCCAAGACCTGACGAAAAGGATCAGCTGGGCACAGACTTCAAGCATTTACTTGATCTCTTGCAGTGTGGCGCTCAACAATATTACTGAGGAACAAACTAGTTCATGCCTTTCTGAACCTGATTATACATCGAGCAACAAGTGGGGATTCAAGTATTGCACTTCTGAACTTTTGGAGGCTGCAATCGAGTTTCAAATTCCGGCTTGGGACGACAACAAATTGTTGAACATAAATTTCAAAAACGGAGTCCTGAGCATTCCCCAATTGATCATTACCGACGCATCGAGTTCAGTGTTGAGGAACCTCATTGCCTTCGAGCAGTACGGTGTTAGCAGTACAAATGGAGTTACATCGTACGCATTCCTTCTGCAGAGTCTCGTAAGTAACACATCAGATTTCAAGCTGCTTCTGGACAGAGATCATAGCCCATAATCGGTTTAGCGACCCTGTATTTTTGAGTGAATTTGAGACTATGGTAAAGGATGTTGTTCCCAAGGACGACTTCTACTTTGCTAAATTGCGGGACCAAGTGGACAAACACAAGACGCCCTGGTACCATTTTAACAAGCTTAAAGTATTTTTTGCGGTGCAACTTCAAAGTGAAATTATGACCGTTTGGAAGAATCGTTTCACTGCTAAATGGAGCTTCTTATCAGTGCTGAGAGCGCTTGCCCTTCTCATTCTCGCTTTCTTACAGACATATTATACCATGCACGACCCTTCCAGCTGATCTTTACTTGTCCCATGCTGCTTCTTTGTTTCTTGGCCTGGAGCTGGAGGGTTCCCGTTGGACCATCTAGCCAATGAGTTTATATCAAGCTTTTATTTGAGTTAATCAGTTGGCCTCCCCTAGAAATGATCAGTCTATCTATAATCTTTCGCAGATTTTATGTATGCATGTGCAATTGTATGGTATTAATACCACGGATCATTCATCAACAAGGATGCAAGTTGAAAAAAATATTCGAATGGGATTCAAACAATGTTGTATATTAATATCTACAACCACATAAAGTAAAGATCTTTTTACATTTGAAACTACAGAAATAGGAAACATCTGGAACAAGACAGAAAAATAACAAATGTTTGCCAAAGCATAGAAAACTTATTGAAACATCAAAGAATACAAATTTTGCTCGAGTAGCTTCACCTTCACCATGTTATAGCAAATTGCTTCTTATTAGAAAGGGTCCCAGGGCATTCTTGAAATTCTGTCTACAACAGTGGTAGACAATAGGATAGATGAGCAATCAAACAAAGGGTTTTGCTGATCTATATTGAAATAAGAATTCTGGCATCTTAACTTAAGAGCTGCAACAACCACTGCTACTTGCAAGATCTAAATATTTGCTGTATGTTTAGCTTTCTTCTGTAAGAGAGGAATATGTCAAAGCTGATTGAGGATTAAACTTAGAAGTTCATGTTTAATTAGTTTTTTTTTTTCTCCAACAGAAAAAAGTACAGGGGCATCCATTAGGATGGTTTTGCTTAATAAAATAAATTGACTATTTTAACACACAAGCAGCTATTATGGAATTGAAATATTTTTTAACTAATAAATCTGGCAAAGAAAATACAAACCTAATTGTTGACTTGGTATGTTGAGAACTAGAAGTTCTCCGAAAAGGAAAGAAAAAATGATTTGGGAGGGCAGGAGGAGGGAAGTACGATTGAATGAGATCTTCTCAACTTTCAGAAAACATATGGCCATATAAGAGTAAAGTCTATCAGTAAGTATTTTCCGTTGACATTGAAATATATTTCTTTTTAACTTGTTGGAGTTTCTGGTTTTGCAATTTCATCTCACGTGTGTCAAGTGTAAAGACGGGGGTGCACATTACAGTATAAAAAACAAATACAAAGAAAACTCCACAAACCACTACATATTTAGTTTTCTTCTGAGATTAAGATGTCAAAGCTGATTGAGGACTAAAGTCAACTTCTAAGGACAGAGACATTAGGATGGTTGAGCCTAATATAATAAATTGACAAACTTTTACACACAACATTTCCATTATAAAAAGGTTCAAAATTTCTAACTAATAAATTTAGCAAAAGTTAAAAACTTGATGATTGACTTGGTCTGTTTGAGAACTTGAAGTTCTCAGAAAACAATAGGTTTGGGAGCGCAGAGGAGGAAAGTACGATTAAATAACCTATTGTCAACTTGATAAAGAATATGGGGATAGGAACAAGTCTTCTATAATTATATTTAATCATAATAGGGCTATAAAAGGCAATATTCCGTCCCTCAGGAAGCTCATACTGGAAGCTGAACGGAAAAGGAAAATCTGCTGGGATGAATAATGAGGACATCCTACAACTGGTAAGATTTAGATTTGAGTTTCAGATGCAGTTGTTTCAACAATATTGCAATTTTTTTGTAACTTTTTTTAGTCATCCATGTGTTATACTTGTGTTTCATTGCTGTCCTATAAAATCATGGTAGGAGGCAGAATCAACTGATAAGAACGAATGGAAGCGGGAGATTACTAAAAAACTTCACCAGAAAGTGGCAACAGGGTCAGAAAACTTGAGCATTTATAAAGTTCCAAAAAACCTTCGAAAAGTCAAGGATGAAGCATACAACTCTCGTGTTGTCTCAATTGGACCCTTCCATCTAGGCAACCATGCCCTCGTAGCTATGAGACATCATAAATGGCATTACATGCAATATTTTTTTGCACGAATAGAAGATCATCAACAATCCCTCCAATGTTTAGAAGTGTGTACCAATGCTATTTATGATTTAGATGAAAAGGTTCGTGGATGCTATTCCGAAAAGATAGACCACATTGATAAGAACGTGCTAGCAGAAATCATGTTACTAGATGGTTGCTTTATATTGGAACTTTTCCTCAGGTATGACCAACACTTAAATATGAAGTTAGAAGACGAATCTGATCCAATATTCAATAGTGCTTGGATGATTGCAGCTCTTCGCCATGATCTGATATTACTTGAAAACCAGATCCCCTTCTTTATTCTCAAAAGTTTGTATGATGCTATGAAGTCTCGTCTTAAGGGTACACCAAACTCTGTCACTAGCCTTGCTCTCAAGTTCTTTGAAATGAACCAAAAGTCAACAAAAGAAGAGCCTGACACAAAAAACCATCATTTGCTTCATCTTTTGCACAAATTCTACCTCCCAAATTTAGATTCCACAACAACAGATCACCAACTGAAACGCAGTGTTACAGAGATCCGACCTGGTCATATGTCAATCTCAGTCTCTGTTGAATTGACTTCTCACATTCAACATGTTTCTGCAATACATCTAACTTCAGGGATTCCTAGACCTGAACAAGCAGCTGCAACCAATATTAAAACATGGGGATTCAATTTTAGCGCTTCAAACCTTTTAAGGGCTGGGATTGAGTTTGAAAAAGGGTTGTCGGAGGACCATTTGTTAAACATAACTTTCGTCAAGGGAATAATCAGAATTCCACCAGTCGACATTCACTTGACATCAGATACACTCTTTAGGAACTTGATCGCTTTTGAGCAATGCAGCCTTAGAAGTACGCATCATATTACGTCGTATTTGATCCTCATGAAGAGTCTCATACCAAGAATATTTCACTGAATTCAAAACTATATTGTACATGGTTGTTGTGAAGGACTTCTGTTTTGGCAAGTTGTGTGACCAAGTGAATGCATACTGTAAGTCCTGGTTGCCGTGGAGAAAACACAAGATATCGACTAGGGTGCGATTTAGGAGACATATAAACTTCCTTTACCGCACATACTTCTCTAGTCCATGGAGTATCATATCATTCGTTGCTGCTGTGGCCCTTTTCGTTCTCACGGTCATACAGACATACTATAGCATTCACTCTCATTAATGTAAATTTGTTGGCCATCCATCAAGTTTATCAGTCATTTATGTAATTGATTCCTCTTCTATAATGAGTCTATATATGTATGTTGTATCTAGTTTCACAATTTATGTTTTATTTTGTGGATCCAGAAATGGATCACTAGAAAAAGGACTTGATGGCATCAGAAAGTTTTTGTGCATGCTGAAGTGAAGTGATTAAAGCAATAGGATTGATTGGTTGGTTTATTTCTCTTTAAAATGCAGGAAACTGCACCGGCTCTAAATGCAGAGCTTTTCTACTAAATTTGAACACTCATCGAAACAGAAATGCTCATAACAGATTTACCATACTTTTGACAATATCTAAAATTACATATATAAAGTCGTGGTCTTTTTACATTTGAAACTGGAGAAATAGAATATCTCAAACCAAAAAGACAGAAAATAAAAAATGCTTGGCAATGCATTAAACAAAAACTTCCATAGCCTTGGGACTTATTCAAGCATCAAAGACTATCAATTTAATTTTACTTCTGAACAAAGAGCTCCTTTTCTTTTCTGAGTTCTGCAGAGGCTTTGCCACAGATGAGTCACTTTGCTTGAATTAGCTTCTCCTTCACCATATTACAGCATATAAGTTTTCTTTAAGAAACATATAGGTCCTGGCAAATGACACAGTGCTCTGAGATCAATCTCGCCATGACGCTTCCCTCTCCAATGGCCAACTGTCTACTTCGTTTGTTCCATAGGTGCACAGCATAAGTCTCCCTTGTAATTAGCTCATTTGGTGTGATTTCCACCGCTTTTGACTCCGATTCCCTCTGAGGCTTCCTGAAGATCCTGTGTATCTTAATCCAGTCCAATGGATAGAATGCCTCAGGAGGCAATATTGTAAGGTTATAATCCAGTGACCTTCCACTCCCTTCTAGTCTAGCAATTACTCTGGAGACCAAGTAAGGTCCATTGAGACCCCATTTGTTCCCATTAAAAGTCGTAGCAAATTCTTCTAAGAAGTCTAGCAGAATTGGATGGTTTATGTCAAAGATCATCACTGCACCATTTAGTCTGTTCCAGATTTTGGACTCGAATCCAAACTTTGTGCTCCAATTGCATTCGTCAACCCAGATAAATCCTTCAGAATTATCAAGTCTGCGTCCAAGTAGATACCTCCATATTTGTATAGCATTGCAAGCCTAATCAGATTGGCTAGGTTTTGAGATAATGGGATGTAACCTGGGTCTGTCCTGCCACTCTTTAATTCTTCAAGCCAAGACTCAGCTGGTGTGTTCTTGACAAGAAAGGGCAAGTCTGGTGCGATTGCAAGTATTTTGAACCCTCTGTCAAGTAAAGGCTTCAGGATTCTGTACCCTCTTGCTGAGTCCATGGAGTTTGATATGATCATCAAGCATCCTTGAGGGTGGGATTTGAAGAGGGTGTCCATGGTCAAGAAATCTCTTTCCCCAAATGACTTTGCTGGTGAAAGTCATACCATGTAGAATTGAAGGCTGCATCCATTGTTGAGGAACTCGAGCACTCGACCATGGAACTGCTGTGACAAGTTGTTTGACTTGAGTATCTCTAGCTCGGGCAGTTTTCGTCGGAACCACACAAGTCTTTCCACTCTTGTGGCATTTTCTGGAGGAACCAGAGGATCACGAATTTCATCTTCAAGTTCCTCAATCTTTGCTTGAATTGAAAGCTGTGGCGTGCTCTGATCAGTTATGAAGGTTGACTCAATTTGCTCTTGAGGCACTTGAGTCTGGTCATGATTATGGTCAAGAACTTCATGATTTCTCAAGTCAATTGTTTGCATGGGAAGGTTGGAGACAAAGATGTCTGCATAGATAATGAAGAAGATGGCAGCAAATGAGATGGTGGAGAAGAGGGAGGATTTCGTGGTGCGGCTAAGGTGGCTGTGCCTGTGATCCAACACTTTGTGAGACATTCTTTTGACTGTCATGAGTGTAGAATTGGGAGAGGATTCTTTTGGAGAAGGCATTGATCTTGATGAGGAGCCATGGTGATCAAGCCAAGTGGTATTTATAAGTTTCTATTCAGCGTATGATTTAAAGCAATGGTGTGGACGAGCTTGAAATGATTTAAACATGGGTCTGATTTGAATAATCTTTGCAAGAATTAGACGTGAATGTATGTGGCACGTATTGCAGTTATGAGGACTAAATATTTAGCAAATATTATGAGTGTTTTTTATTGCTTTAATGTTCAAAACAATGTTAATGGATCGAACTTTCATGTCCATTTTGACAAACATAAATACAAATTACATCCTTGAATCAAGTAGGTGGTCAATATATATGAAAAGGGCAGATTTAATAGCTACTTATTACAGCTTGCTGATTATTTATACCTCTTACATCATTGGATCAATCAAACAATAATTATCAAAGAGAGGGACATGTTCATCATACGAACCAAATAGCTTTGTTGGCTCGCCTATAGGTAGAAATCAACTCTCGCATTCAAGTGGGCCTCCAATATTGTCATTTCCAACAACACCATTGCTCCTAGAACATGAGCAATTTTAGGGTTTTTAAAATGCATTGAGGATTTGATTAGATCACTAGGCTAGACCCCGTTGATTAGAACAATGATTAAATCTCTGGATACACGTAAGAATTTCATAATTTTATTAGTTGAAAGTTATAAATAAAAAATCTATTTTTTTATTAAGATTCATTGGATTTTCTGAGAACATTAAGAATTTTAGAGAACCATTTTAAATTACAAAGTGCCCTTTATAATTTATACTTTTATACTTCTATACTTTTTATTTATTTTTTGTTGGGTGAAAAAGGTATATGCAAATCTTTTGGGCTTGAGCCTTGTGAATGAAGCCAATCGTTTTGGGCCTTTGGAGTTCATAATACAAGCCTAAAGCCCACCAAACGGTCTCTAAAACACTTTCGCTCTCAAACCAACACGGTTTATCTCAAGCTCGAATTTCGTTTGCGACTTGGATCCTCTCTTCCACTGTTTTGTTCTCAATCTCGGCAGCTACTACCCATTAACCGTTTTACACACATAAAATGTAAATTCTTACCCCCGTTTCTTGCTCTCTCTTGCTCTTTGAATGAAGGTAACATGGGGATTCAATTTTTGCACTTCAAAAGTTTTAAGTTTCTGGGATTGAGCTTGAAGTTAGATGCTTTTATGGTGATGGGTTATGCTCAAATCACCGTTTTTTATTTATCAGAGACCATCCAGGCAAGCTGTGTGCCGGTAAAGCTTGGACCTTTGTTACTGGTCTACTTAGGGAGGCTAGAGTATCTTTCAAGTGTTGATGCTTGCAAAGATGTAAGATTTTTCAATCCGAAAACTGATAGTATGGGACGACAAGAATCTGCTTCAAGTTGGGAGATTCAAATAGCTATGAATTCTTTTCTTTTGCTTCAGATTCGAAAAATCGGCCTAGGCGGCTCTAGGCGGCGCCTAGGCGGTTCTAGGCGCTAGGCGGGTCTGGGAGCCTGGGCGGGTCTTTCTTTTTGTTTTTTTCTGACTTTAAAAACCTCACGCAGTTGCTTCCTTCTCTCTCGCGAGTCGACCACCACCACCAGGCCGCGACGACCCCTTGCCCACACCCGCGACCCGCGACCCTCTCTGTAATGGAACTATGAACATCTACTAGAGGGATAGTGGGTTCTCTTCTGCTACATGTGATGTGACTACGTGAGTCAAATGCCTAAGCATATATGCTTCACCCTCACCATCTTATGGCACAAAAATTTCCTTAAGAAGTATACATATATGGGCAAATGACACAGTTGTCTGAGACTAGTCATAATTCTTGAAGCCAAGTTTCACCTGGGTGTTCTTGACTAGAAAGGGCAGGTCTGGTGTTAATGCTATTACTTTGAATCCTCGATCGAGAAGCGGCTTCAGGATTCTGTATCCACTTCCTGAATCCATGCTTTTTGATAGGATCATCAAGCACCGTTTAGGATTGAATTTAAAGAGACCGTCCATGGCCACGAATTCTCTTTTGCCAAACTTGATTGCTGGTGAAAACCATATCATGAAGAACTGAACACTGCATCCATGGTTGAGGAACTCAAGTACTCGACCATGAAACTGCTTGTTTGAGTTGAGTATCTGCAGTTCCGGAAGCTTCCCCTTTTGTGACATTTTCTGGAGAACCAGGGGATCAGGAACTTCCTCTGCAACTTCATCTATATTTTCCTGCATGGAAAGCTGTGGCATGCAGGAAATCGAGTGTTGTGATCTTGAAAAAGTTCATGGATTCTCAGGTCAACAGGATGCATGGGAAGGTTAAAGACATTGTTGTCTGCATAGATGATGAAGAATATGATAGCAAATGAGATGGTGGAGAAGATAGGATATTTTGGGGTGCGCCTAAGTAGCCTATAATCAAACACTTTCTGAGACATTTTTTTCACCTTCAAAAGAGTAGGATAGAATGATTATTTTTTCGGGGAAAGCATTGTTCTTGATGAGGCGCGGTCTGGCCAAGTACGGCCTTACTTGTATATAGTAGCGGAAATTGAAATAGGAGGTTTCTGATGTATGATTTACCACTGCATGTTACTGGTCTACACTTCGTGCAGTGCTGGTCCTTAATTTGGCAATTTTTTTGGCATCTAGTGTATTCTAAATTTGGTATAAAAATGTTTGTTTCAATGATGAATTAATCTTTAAATATCTGGACTAAAATACCAATTACATCCTTGTGTCAATTTCTAGCTACTTATTTCAGCTTGTTTATATCCAACAACAATATTAAAGAGGGGCATTCTCATCATCTTAGGAAATGAACTCCTATTTCTGGGTGAGAAATTCCATCCTTTCTCTCGCCAATCAGATAGCTTTGTTTTTTGTTTTAGTGACAAGAAATGAGGCATTCGAACTTGAAACATCTTTCAACAGTAATTTAACATTGTAAGTTCATCATGTAGGAGAGAATCACTTACTTGAATGCATATGATGAGAATATTTTAGGGATTTGTAAACGCACCTAAGGTTTTGATTAGCACACCCACCACATTTTGAAAACAATCACAAAATTTCTCATTGTACCTATAACATCTCTGGATACATATGATTCTAATGTTATTGGTTGGAACTCGGAAGGCCGAACCAATTTTCTTTCATTGTCAATTGAAGACCCAACCTAATTGTGAGCTTGAGCCTTGTGAATGAACCCCAATTTGGGCCTATTGAAATGCCAGCCCAAGACAACGGTCTCTAAAACAGGAGTCATCTCCTAAAACACAACACTTTCCCTCGGAAACCTTATCCGCTTTCTCTCAAGCGTCAAGCTTCAAGCTTCAACCATGGCGTCACTGATACTCGGAGCTCTTCCAATCCCCACTCAAACGCTCACTTTCAGCTCTCGCATTTCGTTTTCTCAGTCTGAAACCCTATCCATTTCTCTCCCCTCCTCCACAGCTTCGCTCTCAGTCTCCACAGCTACCACTCCATCAGTCCCTTCAGGTACACCTTAATTCCAAACTCCTCTCTCTCTCTCTATCTCTCTCTCTCTCTCTCTCTCTCCCTCTCAAAATTTCCTTAAGAAGTATACATATATGGGCAAATGACACAGTTGTCTGAGACTAGTCATAATTCTTGAAGCCAAGTTTCAGCTGGGGTGTTCTTGACTAGAAAGGGCAGGTCTGGTGTTAATGCTTTTACTTTGAATCCTCGATCGAGAAGCGGCTTCAGGATTCTGTATCCACTTTTTGAATCCGTGCTTTTTGATAGGATCATCAAGCACCCTTTAGGATTGAATTTTAAGAGACTGTCCGTAGCCATGACTTCTCTTTTGCCAAACTTGGTTGCTGGTGAAAACCATATCATGTAGAACTGAGCACTGCATCCATGGTTGAGGAACTCAAGTACTCGACCATGAAACTGCTCTGTTAAATTGTTTGAGTTGAGTATCTGCAGTTCCGGGAGCTTCCCCTTTTGTGACATTTTCTGGAGAACCAGGGGATCAGGAACTTCCTCTGCAACTTCATCTATATTTTCCTGCATGGAAAGCTGTGGCATGCAGGAAATCGAGTGTTGTGATCTTGAAAAAGTTCATGGATTCTCAGGTCAACAGGATGCATGGGAAGGTTAAAGACATTGTTGTCTGCATAGATGATGAAGAATATGATAGCAAATGAGATGGTGGAGAAGATAGGATATTTTGGGGTGCGCCTAAGTAGCCTATAATCAAACACTTTCTGAGACATTTTTTTCACCTTCAAAAGAGTAGGATAGAATGATTATTTTTTCGGGGAAAGCATTGTTCTTGATGAGGCGCGGTCTGGCCAAGTACGGCCTTACTTGTATATAGTAGCGGAAATTGAAATAGGAGGTTTCTGATGTATGATTTACCACTGCATGTTACTGGTCTACACTTCGTGCAGTGCTGGTCCTTAATTTGGCAATTTTTTTGGCATCTAGTGTATTCTAAATTTGGTATAAAAATGTTTGTTTCAATGATGAATTAATCTTTAAATATCTGGACTAAAATACCAATTACATCCTTGTGTCAATTTCTAGCTACTTATTTCAGCTTGTTTATATCCAACAACAATATTAAAGAGGGGCATTCTCATCATCTTAGGAAATGAACTCCTATTTCTGGGTGAGAAATTCCATCCTTTCTCTCGCCAATCAGATAGCTTTGTTTTTTGTTTTAGTGACAAGAAATGAGGCATTCGAACTTGAAACATCTTTCAACAGTAATTTAACATTGTAAGTTCATCATGTAGGAGAGAATCACTTACTTGAATGCATATGATGAGAATATTTTAGGGATTTGTAAACGCACCTAAGGTTTTGATTAGCACACCCACCACATTTTGAAAACAATCACAAAATTTCTCATTGTACCTATAACATCTCTGGATACATATGATTCTAATGTTATTGGTTGGAACTCGGAAGGCCGAACCAATTTTCTTTCATTGTCAATTGAAGACCCAACCTAATTGTGAGCTTGAGCCTTGTGAATGAACCCCAATTTGGGCCTATTGAAATGCCAGCCCAAGACAACGGTCTCTAAAACAGGAGTCATCTCCTAAAACACAACACTTTCCCTCGGAAACCTTATCCGCTTTCTCTCAAGCGTCAAGCTTCAAGCTTCAACCATGGCGTCACTGATACTCGGAGCTCTTCCAATCCCCACTCAAACGCTCACTTTCAGCTCTCGCATTTCGTTTTCTCAGTCTGAAACCCTATCCATTTCTCTCCCCTCCTCCACAGCTTCGCTCTCAGTCTCCACAGCTACCACTCCATCAGTCCCTTCAGGTACACCTTAATTCCAAACTCCTCTCTCTCTCTCTATCTCTCTCTCTCTCTCTCTCTCTCTCTCTCTCTCTCTCTCTCTCTCTTATTTTCCCTGATTTTTGCTTTCTGCTTCTTCAGTGTACTGCGGTAGGGGCGATAAGAAAACCGAAAGAGGAAAGCGTTTCAATCACTCTTATGGCAATGTAAGTCAAATTTCTGATTTTGACCGTTTCCTCATCACCTTTTGCTCATGAATTTCATGAAATTTTATTATTTTTTATTTGTTTTTCTGAATTTTGAATATTTTGTGAAAAATAAAATTTTGAACTTTAGGCGAGGCCTCGGAACAAGAACAAAGGAAGAGGTCCACCTAGGGTTCCCGTGCCTGTGGCTCCCCCTAAGAAAGATAAGTTTGAAGACGATACAATTGTCAAGGTTGAAATTGATGAGTCTCTGTCGTAGCTAGTTGAGCCCAGTCTCTTTGATTTTTATTTATAATTGTAATTTATGTACCTCGAATTGCTTTATTTGATGAGTCTTTGATCAATACTTTTCTTGGTCTTGCTTGGTATTAGTGAATTGAATTAAGCTTTAAACTTCAATTTCCATATGTGTTTATTTTTGTAGTTTGGAAGGACAGTTTCCCAGATATGCTTTGTGTTTCACTTCACTTGTTTATTTATTTGTTTAAAATCTAGATAGGCTATTTTCCTCCTGTCTTGTCTTTTTGGCCACAAAACCTTCCTGGAAACACATGGTAGGAAAAACAAATGCTTTCGTATCGCCGGCTTTCAACATTCTTTATAGTTTATAGGGATTTATTGCCGCCTTAGTCTCTTCCGCTGGTGTTTTCCTTCACTATTCTGCTTCTTCTTCATAAACCTGCATCTTGTCTGCTCCTTTATCCGCTCCCAATACCCTAGACCTTTAGGACTATGATGAATTCATCGGAAATAACCGAAGAGAAGGATGATGATATCAGTTGCCTTGTTGATCCAGAAGTTCAAAAAGAAAAGATAAGGCGGATTATAGAGTATCAGAAGTCTCTTTACCGGTCTTCATCTTCGTCTTCTTCCTCCTCTTCCTCAGCTGCTTCCTGTTCCTCGTTTTCTTCAGCTCGAAAAAGTAGCAGTTTGTTAGGTTTGATGAAAGTAGGAAACACATCGTTGAGGAGATTATTTGACATGGAGCATACAAGTTTGGCCAACCATTTTGAGGATTTCAGTGGGTCATCCATAATTAAGCCTATTCTTCTATGGGGCAGTGATACAGACAATGAAAATGAAATGCATGATCCATGGCAATCCATCAAGCAGTTTGGACCACTAAATGAATCTAGGATTGATGGACCAAGTAAGTTTCCTTCAGATGGTAGCTTCCGGGATGCAGAGCGTGGCTTCCGGAATACAGAGGTAAGAATTGGCAACCGCAAGCTGACTAGGAAAAAGTCATTTAGGAGATTGCCCGGATTTGGGTTATGGAGATGCAGAGGATTTAGATTGAGATTAAGATTGAGGCGGCTTAGGATTGCTTTTTGTGGAAGAAAATATTAGTATTTGTCTGCAAACTTGTAATACAGGAAAACCTCATTTGTTTATTTATATCAAAAAATAAAAAAGGGTTAGCTTCTATTAACATATTGAGACAGGGAATGTCTGCCACAACTCGTTTACAGAATCTTGGATTTACAATGAAATGATGATCTTACTTACACTGGGGCAGAAGATTCAAAATGAAAGTGAAAAAGACAAATTGAACTTTATATGAATGGAAAAAAAGAATGAAAAAAGAAAAGAAAGGGAATTCCATAGCTCTTGAATCGTAGCTAATTCCTGCAAGAGTATGCTAACAAATAGGAGGCTTGTATCGATTTCCAGTCTGCGGCTTCGCCACAGTTGGTTGGTTGAAGATGCTTCACCATTTATTCGTTTGAGAAAATTCTTTCAGAACTGTATATGTCACTGCAAATGACACAATGATCGGAGATTAATCTCTGCATAATGCTTCCTTCTTCGATCGCGACTCGGCTACTTTGCTTGTTCCACAAGTGTACCCCATAAGTCTCCCTGCTGAGCTGAAGCAGCTTTGCTTTTACCCATCGATAATGAGCTTGGCTTCCTGGCTTCTTAAACAGCCCCCCAATCCTCTTCCAATCGACAGAGTAAAAGGCGATAGGGGGTAGAATTGTTAAGTTGTAACCTGGTCGGTTTTGCACCCTCTGGACCACTCTGGACACCAGGTAGGGACCATTGTGCCCCCATTTATTCCCATCAAAAGCCAAGGCAAATTCCTCCATGAATTTGTACAGAAGGGGATGATTCATATCAAACACCAGAACTGCATTATTTAGCCTAGTCCAGTTTTTAGATGCCACATCCACACTTTGTGCACCGATTGAGTTTCTCAACCCCAAGAATGAATTCAAAACTATGAAATCTGTGTCTAAGTAAACACCTCCATACTTGTATAGAATTGCAAGCCTCATCAAATTAGACAGATTCTGGGCTAATGGGATCTCACCAGGGTCTTTTTTGCCTCCCTTCATTTCAGCAAACCAGGCTTCAGCTGGGGTGTTCTTGAACAGAAATGATAAGTCTGGTGTCACTGCATGAACCTTGAACCCGCGATCCTGCAGCGGTTTCAGAATTCTGTAACCACGTCGGGAGTCCATAGTTCTCGAGAGAATCATCAAGCATCCACGAGGGTGGGCTCTGAAAAGACTCTCCATGGACAAAAACTCTCTGCTTCCAAAGGACCTCACTGGTGAAATCCATGTCATAAAGAACTGCCCCTCACACTTGTTGTTAAAGAATTCCAGAACACGACTGTGGAATTGCCTTGCAAACTTGTCTGATTTGAAAATCTCAAATTCGGGTAGCTTGCTCCGAAACCAAGCGATTCTTTCCTCTTCTGTGGCATTGAAAGGAGGAACAAGAGGACTTTCTCTACCAACCTCAAGGGTCTCTTCCTGCATGGAACGCAGGGCTATGCGATTTATATCAGACTTGATCAAATGGCCAGCAGAACTATGAGTCTGCAGCGGCACTGGAGAAGGAGCTTTATCATTCAACTCAACCGATTTTTCGGAGTCATTATAGATGATGCTATCGGCATAGATGATGAAGATGATTGCAGCTAGTGATAGAGTACAGAAGATATGAAATTTGGCAAGGCTAAGTAGGCGGCTGTCCATTCTACTCATCGTCGTCAGAGGAGTTGCATGGGAGAAGAAGTAAGCTTGAGGAAATAGAGCTCAAAGGGAACTTTCATGGCGAAAAGACCAAAGTACTTAACGACACACACGCTTATACAAAGAATTATTGCAGGCATCTATAGTGTAAATGTTTTCTCTCTAGGCGTCTGGCTTTGAAGCATTCAATACGAGACTTTATTGTAAGAGTCAAATGCTGAATAAAAATAAAATAAAATACAAAGAAGATAGCCGCCTGTAAAAATGCGTGAGCATTGTGTGGGATATTAATTTATAAATGAATAATTAAGAGGGTCCTTTAGAGTATCAATAATGAAAAGATGGTGATGGAAACATGTTTTACAACAATCTTATTTAATGATCATTGATTAGGCAATTACCCTTTTGACAGATATTGCTTTCTTTTTCAATGACTTCACCAACCAAACCAAACCCATTCCTTTGTTTTTGGGGCAGCAGAAGACCCTTCCTTGAGACTTTTTTGGCAATATTTCTGGAAATTTTGAAGCCTTAATCCGCCCCGTTGGTCCTTGAGACTTAACTGTTTAACTGGTGACCAAAAATATTGGATTAGTAACAACTTGGCCATGTTCTTGGTACAATTTTTTATCTCCTTAAAACGTCAACTTTGCTGTGGACCTAAGGAGGAGGGGTATATTGCATAAGCTTTATAAAACTACGTATTATTATGACTGTGTTCTGTCTCATTCTTTATTCTGTTGTTCCCCCACATAATTAAATTGGAGAACCCACCTTTCTCCACTGGGGTGCAAAATTATTTATTCCGAGCAGACAGAGCTGGTTGTTCTGCTACTTACAGACATTAACCTTTTCTTCAACAACAATCAAAACTATCGAATCCGTTTTGAAATATGTGATGAGAATTGGAGGGAATGATTTTCCCCACGAGAATATTCGTCAAAGATTCCTTCGTCTTCTCCGCTTCTCTTTCTCCCTGCAAAACAAATCGGAGTAAAAGGACCACACCCGGGGGGTGTTGGCCAAAGGCCCTCCGATGCCTAAGTTAGGTAAGGTATTTCAAGGAAAACCGGGTGGCCGGAGCCGTGTGTGGTGGCCGGAGCCTTGTGTAAGGGAGAGAAAGAAAGTGGTGGCTAGGGTTTGTGAGAAATGATTTCTGCAGAGTTTCAGTAGGAATTTAGACGTACCTCCACCCTTGTGTGTAGCTATGCTTTTATAATGGTCTTGGAGGCTAGGGTTTCAGAGGAATAATTCCGTAGATGGAAGGGAATTATTCCTCCCCTTTATGGAATTGATTTGATTAATTAGGGATTTGATTTATTAGGGTAAATCAAATCCCTAATTG
>NW_007362523.1:37096-57865 GCF_000346735.1 Prunus mume
AGTATGATCTGAGTTGCACTGTTTGAAACCATTGTTCTTCATTGCCATGGTGAATCGTCCAAACCATGCAAGTGGTGACTATTTCAATCCATACAATGCTTTTCGTAACTTGCAAGCTGTTTCAGTCTGAGTTGTATTATATCCAAGATAAATGTCTATGTACACCTCCTCCTTGAGTTCGTCATGTAGAAAAGTATTCTTTACATTAAACTGGTGTAGTGGCCAATCTAAATTAGCTGCAAGGGACAATAAGACTCTGACGGTGTTTAACTTTGCAACTAGAGCAAAGGTTTCTTCATAGTCTATACCATAGGTCTGTGTGTACGCTTTTGCCACAAGTGTTGCCTTGTATCGCTCGATAGATCCATCTACATTGCGTTTTATAGTAAACACCCATCTACATCCGATAGTCTTTTTTCCTTGTGGTATAGTCTCCAATGTCCAAGTCTGATTTTTCTCAAGAGCTTTCATCTCCTCTTTTATAGCTTTGACCCACTTAGGATCTTTCAATGCTTCAGAGACCTTGGTTGGAATATGGATAGCAGACAACTGATGCACAAAAGCCTTGAGTGGTTCAGACAGCTTCTCAGTGGATACATAATTTACAATTAGATACTTGGATGTCTTGCCAATATCAGGTGAATAACGGTTTGGTAGCTTCCTACGACTTTGCCTGAAAGGAAATTGATATCCAATAGTTTTCTCTAAATGCACAAGTTTAGTAGGAGTAGTTACCTCAAGGATATTCTCAGGAGATTGGTGCATTGGTACTTTTGAGTTAGAGGGCGGGTCTTAATCTTGTGTTCTGTTTTGTCTGTAGGTGTGAGACTCGGATCAGAAATATCTTCACATGGATCAGGTGGGTCAGGCAATTGATCGCTATGCATGGGCTATTGATCGCTTGTCGGCAGAGAGTAATCTCATGCTCCAGACTAGGGATGATCGATCATTTCTGAACAAAAGAGAATTTTTTCATTTTCTAAGTTGCTCCAATTCTGCTCTTCACTTCCTATCTCTCCCTGAAGCGTAGAATTGGATGATGGGTCACGGAAGAACAACTCAGATTCCAGAAAGGTCACATCTAAAGTGACATAGGTACATCAGGTAGGAGGGTGATAACAGCGGTAGCCTTTCTGATGAGTGGCATAACCCACAAAAACACAACGAAGCACACATGGATCAAGTTTGCTATGTTGATTTTTGTGGAGATGAACGAAAGCCACACATCCAAAGATTCGGGGTGTGAGTACCAAAACAGAGGGCAGAGGTTTGTGTTGCGCAAGCACCTGTAAGGGAGTTTTAAAGGTCAATACACTAGAAGGCATGTGTTTGATCAGGTGAATTGTGGTGACAATAGCATCATCCCAGTGATGGCGAGGAACATGAGGACAAGTCGTCTCATGGATAATTCCATGTTGTTGGAAGTAAGTTTGAAAGTCATGATTGACAAATTCTCCACCATTGTCTGAGCAAAGAATCTGGATTTGAGCATTAAACTAAGTCTTCATCTGTTTGTGGAAGGATTGAAAACGGGAAAACACTTCGTTTTTATTCTTCAGCAAATAAAGCCATGTCATCCGTGTACAATCATCTATGAATGTGACAAACTATCGAAATTCAGAAGGAGTAGTGATAGGTGAAGGTCCTTAGACATCATAGTGAATTAACGTAAATGGAGTAGTACACTTGTTCGTACTCAACGGGTAGGGCACACAGTGACTCTTGGCCAAAATACAAGTATCACATGTGAAGTCGGGGTCATTGAAACCTGAGAATAAATCTGGTATAAAATGCTTCATATAACTAAAAGACGGATGTCCCAATCGACGGTGCCACAACCAAATTTGCTTTTGTTTGCTATCAAAGGGATGCGTCACACTGTTAGCTATGCCAGGACTGAAGTCATCGACATAATATAGCCCCCCTCTCTTAGTACCACGACCAAGAATCTCCTTAGTGTGAATATCCTGAAGCAAACAAAAACTCGGGTAAATGAGTACACAACAATTCAATTGTTCAGTAAGCTGACTAACGGACAACAATTTAGTAGATAAAGATGGAACAAGTAAAGTATTAGACAGTGTGAGAGAGGATGAGAGTGCAACAGTGCCAGCCCCTGTCACAGGATAAGTAACTCCATTGGCATTTGCAATACAAGTTCGTCGAGGTTGTGTAGTATTAAGAAAATCATCAGGATTAAACGTCATATGATTAGTTGCACCGGAATCAATTATCCATCCCCTGGAATCAATATTAGTGGAAGTACGAAATCCATAACCAGGACCATTACTGGTCATATTGCATTGTCCTCGATCTTTAAGAGTAGGCCACCAATCAGGATAGCCATGCAATTTAAAACAAGTTGCACGAGTGTGTCTCGGATCACCACAATATTAGCAATCTGGTCCATGTGTTGGGGTCGTTAGTCGAGAAGTCATAATCTGGGTAGCGGAAGATGTATAGGATACAGTTTTAGTAGGAATTCGGATCGGGATCTGAGCATGAGTCGTGGTCGGAGTCGGGATCGGGGTCTGAATCAAAGACAAATTCGGGGTCGGGGTCGGGGTCGGGGTCGGAGTCATCATCGGAGTAGGGGTCGAGTCGGGGTCGGGGTCTTCAAAAGAGGATCCTAACTCAGGATCAGATTCGGGGCCAAAGTCTGCATATGTAGGAGCTGAGCCATCTGGGCACTCAACTCGGCTATGGGTGGTTGAGAAGGAGAGAAGGAATCGGTGGTGCTACCTCCATGAGGGATGAAAAAATCATCAACCCCCATAGCGGTGGCGGGGGTGTGAAACTAGAGTTAGCAATTCCAAGATCGCCGCTCTGATACCATGCTAAAATATGAAAACTATGAGAGAATATTTGTTTGTGGGAATTTTATGTGTATTCTTCTCCTTGTAGGAGGTCATATTTATAATACAACGACACCTGAATGGGCAAGTAAATAATACATTCCTAAATCTATTTACAGTAGGAAATCAGGAATTAAAGTAAATTAATTACAATTATAATAGGAATTCTTGGTGTGTAAGGAAAGTAAGTCAATATCCACAAGTCACGCCAACACTATTATATTTCCATTTATGCGTGAAGCGATTAAGTGGGCTTGGAAGATAAGTCAAGTCGGCCCTCGGTGATGAGTAGAGACGACTTGACCTAGCCTTATATAAGCTAAAGGCCCTGCTCTCATCAGACACGTTCTCTAAACCTATACTCATAAAAAAAAAAAGAGCTGAAACAGATTTTGAGAGAGAGCAGAAGTCTTGAGTTGTTCCTGTTCTTTCTAGGATTGTTGCTGCTACGGATTAGATGAATACAGAAGCTGTGTAATCGAGGAAGATGGCTCCAAGTATGTCTTCATGTCTTTATACGTGTTACAATTTGTGTGAAAGATCTTGTATTTTAATCTAAATTCTAAGCAATGAATGAGTGATGGATGACTACTAGCACACACAAATGTAACATTTGTTGGGTTGGGGCAAACATAAGGCCATCTTCAATTGGGACTTAAATTAGGCTCTACCTCTTTGGGACTCCTAAATATAGAGCCCAAATAAAAAAAGGCATCTCCAATAGCATAATTTTTGGGCTCTATATCATAAAACTGGCCAGAAATAACCCTAAATCTGTGGACTCGCATAGAGCCTTAGAGCCCCAACGGGCCCGAAAGGACTCACTATAGAATGACTCCTCCACTTGATGTTAATAGTGGGATGTATAACGCTCAGACTATAATGAGTGGAAACTTATAAGGGGTAAGTTATAAGGGGTTCACTTTATAGCCATCAGATCAATCCAAGGGCTAGAGAGAATTGAGATAAAGTTGTGCTATCGGGTAGGTGAGGAACCCAAACCCGAATTTAATATCCAGCGTTGAAGTTGGTCCCAAAAAAAAAAAAAGAGGCAGGTTCGAAGTTTGAACAGAAAAAACCCATCGATCTAAAACCCATCACTCTGAAAAACTGCTAAGCTCTGAGAAAAGGTTGAAGGCAATGGTTAATGACGGTTGAAGGCAACGGTTGGACGCAACTCCGTTCTCTAACCCATGAAAAATTATTTATTTTAAGTGGAAGGGGCAAAGGTGTGGATTCCAAAACAGTGAAAGGGCGAAGCAGTGGAAGGGGAAGGAGAGAAGCCGTATTCATTGGAAGTGATAGGTTCCATTTGTGGAGCAAAGCCGCACAAAGAGCCCGCACAGACACCTTGTGATTGTTCAATAATCAGCATTTGGGGGGTAATTTTTGGAATTTGAGTTTACGGTTAGAGTAACGGTTTTCCCCAATTTGTACCATCAATGTTGTTGAATTTGACATCTCTTCTTTGTGCTTTACTTGCATGTTAATTTTTGCTAGGGTATATATTAAAAAACGAATGAAAATCAAGTCAATAACATGTCAATAGCATGTCAATAATGATATGAATACGATAATGGTGTTAAATTGCAGATTATCTCTCTGGGGCTAGAATATATATATATATTTGAAATAAATATTATTTCCTTTGTTACTAAATTTGCAAGTGAAAAATGAGAACATATAATAATAAACTCATGAATAAAAGTGCAAAGCATTTGAAATAAAGGTTGATCTATGACGATTGTGGCTGACTGAAGAAAAAGCTAGAAAGAAAGAAGGATGTGGCAAGGGCTTAGTAAGCAGATAGCAGAGTAGATGCTTCGCTTTGCTTCCTTTCACCATATTTCTTATTTATTTATTTATTTGGTGTTGTGTATGAGATGACAATAATTGTCATGTGTGTGAAGTGCAGAACTTGCCTAGATTGCACTCACACTCACTCATGCATCAACCATTGATTGGAGTTTGGATCCATAAATAAAACACATGCTATTGCTTGTAATTCACAGAATCATTGCATTAACAGGTATTTGCACAAAATATGTCATATTGCTTTGATGATGTTAAAGCCTGTGATCAGTAATCCCTATGCGCATGTACTTTCTCAAATTTGTAATGTACCTGGTTGACTAGTTGTGTAAATACCAAAATGATTGTGCAAATACGTGGTAGTATATGTGTTCACGTTATTTCATCTTGCATTTCAAGAAATGGGATCCAACGTGGAGCTAGTATGGCCAGAGTCAGAGGCATATGCATCACGGGTGAACAACTGCTCACATTCAAATTCATCCCTAACTGCAATTCGAGAGAAGTTGACTGTCGAACAATTAGAACAATTCAAGACATCATGCTTTGGCCATCTTCTGAATATAGATAAGATTCAGTTTAGCGGGCAGATTGTGCATGGGGTTGTGTTGCGTCGAGTAGCAGGGTAGGGTGTGAAAGACTTGGATGGATTGAGTTTCTTAATAGGGTGCGACGTTGCTCAGTTCACTCGTCAAGATTTCTGTTTGATCACAGGGCTTCGTTTTAGGGAAGGGCCTGAAGTTTCCAATGGAGAAAGTGATGAAATTAGACTTCAGAAAAGATATTTTATAGACGAAGGAATTACACGTAATGCTTTAGAAGAAGCATTTCTGAGGTGCACAGAGGAAGATGACATCTACAAGCTAGCTCTTGTTTACTTTGCTGAGTTAGTGGTTTTGGGAAGGGAAAAGCATTTGAGCATCAATGTAAATTACCTGACCCTTGTAGAGGACTTGGATGCGTTCAACAGGTATCCATGGGGTTCGGTGTCCTTTGACAAAATCCAAGACAGTCTATTTTCTACATCAACCAAGTATATGAAAAGCTTTGAAAATGAAGAGGGAAGAGGGAAGGGGAAAAGTAAGGTAACGGGAACAAGCCGGAGAAATGAGAAGGGCAAGAAGGATAAGCATAGTGAAGTGCAAAAGCATGGCTAGAGTTTTAAAGGTTTCACGTATGCTTTCCGGGTACATGGTAATAATATTCATATCAGTTATGCTTTGTGGACTTTAAAACTTAAATAATGACTTTTGTCCTGTGAATTGTGTAGATTTGGGTATATGAATTAATTCTTAGAATGGCGGACTTGAATTACTGCAAGGTTGTCGATGGAGAACTACTACGTCTGTTCTCGAGATGAGAAAGTTGAACAATTATTTTTTCCAGAGCAAAGAGGTTTGCTTTGCAGCCCTTGGAACTGTTTATAAGATTCAATGAAATTATTAAGTAGAATGATTGAATATGACTCTTGTCTGTATTCTGAAATAGTCAGTTCAATTGCGGGCGCTACGTCCGAGTGAAGAGGAAATGAGACAACCATATTGGAGTTGGCCACAGGATCGCCCTGCTGTTGTCTCGGCAGAGTCAATTCCTTCTTCATGTGCTAACCTTGATGAGTTGAACAAGGTGGTAAGCTTGTTGAGGTCCGAGTTGTTTCAAGTAAAATGGGAAAATGACGTCCTTGAGTTAAAGGTCATACGGATGGAAAAACTTTTGGACCATTGTTTAGGTCCTTAGTTTGAGCAGGAAGTAAGGAGGGACCTAGCTTTATTGAAAGAGAGGATGAATCGTTTGTGCCATCTCACATCTATTTAAGGGACGTGAGGAAGTGGATGACATTGAATAGGATGAAGGGCCAAGTAACAGAAATGAGAGAGAGGAAAAGGAAGAGGAGGGGATTGAAGAGGGTGAAGTGTAAAGAAAACCAAGTGAGGTAAAGGAAGCGCAAAGGAAAAGAAGTGAGGGAGAGCAAGTGAAAATAAAAAGCAGCAAGGGAGAGGAAGCGCAAAGAAAGAGCAGTGAGGGAGAGGATCCGCAAAGAAAAAGAAGGGAGGGCAAGGAAGTGAAAAGACAAAGTGAGGAAGAGGATGATGAAGTTATGTTGCTTGGCGATAACATTGGCAAGAGCACAGAGGGGACAAAGGTTGAGTTTACTCTCGGGGACATTGATTTGGATCAACCTACAACTGTGCTATCTCAGTTGAATGTTTGGTTGAATGATGAAGGTAAAGCTGTGGAACAAGGGGTCCAATTACGGAAGAGGAAAAGGATTATTCCTATGTAGAAGATCATTGAAGCTAGTGAATTGGTGAAAAAAACTGTGCTAGAGACAACCCGACTTCGGATGTTAGACACAATGAAGGCGATTCCGCATGATGATATGGTGAAATTGCTAAAACTTTGTTGGGAATGGTGCCATAACCCAAAGTAAGTCCCTTGTTTTTTGAGATAGAAGACATGAGTGTATATATTTTTTAATTGTTGTGTTCTAAAACTTTTTTATATTCACAGTTTAGTGATGCAATTTGGAAACGTGGAAGCTGAGATTGAATTCTTCGCTTCCTTTGTCAAAACTGACGGTTGGCTGAAAGGAGATGTAAGTTTAATTGATTATGCATTTGTTTTAATGTACATAGATTATGAGATTGACAAGAAAAACATGTGCAACACATTGATTTGGGGTTGTATCTCATCCGGAAGCAACAACAAGAGTTGGAGGTTGTAGAAATATCAGACTGGACAACGACCGATGTATTTTTTATGGTATGTCATAGGCCTTGACCAGGTGCAGTTAATAATTACAAATTATCCATACTTGCTTTGTGGAGGTGTTTAACCATTGATTGTTTTCTATTTCACAGAATCACATCCATACTTGCTTTGCGGATAATAAAAGAAAAAAAGAGCAGGTTGGGTGGAAAATTAGAAGCAGTTTACTGAACGTTGTAACTGGCAAGGTTTCGGCGTGTGGGATGGATTGGTAGAACGCGTATAAGGTGTATGCCTCTTGTATGTTGACGAAGTATAAGCATTGGGTGGCTTTAATGGTTGATCTGGTTAAGTGTGAAATCAAAGTGTACGATTCAATGGTTTCACTTATTCTAGATGAGATCTTAAAGGAAGAACTTGCCCCGCTTTCAATTACGATTACAAATCTTCTCAACACCCATTACTACAAAAATCTAAATAGACGACGGGAAACCACTGTCGTGCAAAAGGTTTTCCAACCATCGTGAAATCAACTGCCGTCTATTTGGGTTTCAAACTACGATGACTTTTCACCGTCGTTGTTTATCTGTAAAGACGACCGTTTTTAAAGAAAATCGTCATTATTTAGAGGTAAAGATCGTTAATTATAGGAGGAAAGACGATTGTTTTTAATAAAACCGTCGTTTATTGTATGTAAAGATTACGATTTTTTATGAAAACCGTCGTGGATTGTTTATAAAGACGACGGTTTTTTTTTATAAAAAACCGTCATCTTTACATACAATAAATGACGGTTTTTTTTTAAAAGGTCATCTTTACCTATAATAGACGACACTTTTTTTATAAAAACCGTCATTAATTATCTGTAAAGACCATGATTTATTATAAAAACCGTCGTCGAATAAGTTTCCAAATAGCTACATTTTAGTTCTTTTTGATTTCCTATGATGCTATACAACGATTTTAACTAGAAAACCAACCATAATGCTTTATTAATGAATATGTACACAAATAGTTTCTTTCATAAAACTTGAAGATTCAATAGTTATTAACCAATCTTTATTCTACAACAAACATAATTCCTAACAAGACCTAAGTACTCCTAATCCAAGCATTCCTCATCCAAACATACAAGTGATGCACAACTGAAGTCTCCTCCGTCATCCCTGTAAATAAATCAAATGGCAAAGAGAGAAAAAAAGCTAAGATTATAAACATAAAAAATTAGGTGGAAGAGAAATTTTACCATTGGTCCATATTTCCATAGAAAACTTGTAAAATGAGCATAAAAAAGACCATCGAGAACCTGCAAATTTTCAACAACAAAAAAACATACAGACAAATCAAGAGAGACAAAATCTGAAATTAGGGAGACAAAGAACATACCAGAAACGCAAAAAGACTAATCCAGAATTCACTAGCAAGATATAGAAGGGTATTTTAGAGAGTTTCATGAGAGTGTTTCAGAGAGTGCAGGAGGGTTTCAAGGAGGGAGAGATAAGGTTTTCAGAGACGGGGGAAAATTTGAAAATTTGTCAAGCGCGAATTCACTTAAGTAGCCTTTTTTTAGCGTGTTTTAAAAGACGACACTTGTTAATGAGAGATAAGGTTTTCAAAGACGGGTAAAAATTTGAAAATTTGTCGAGCGCGAATTCACTTAAGCGGCCATTTTTTAGCGTGTTTTAAAAGACGACGCTTTTTAAAAAAAGGTCGTCATGTTTACATATAATAGACGACCCATTTAAAAAAAAACCGTCATCTTTACACAAAATAGACGACCCTTTTTAAAAAAAAAATCATCGTCTTTACTTCATAAAATAGTGGAAGCAGAAGGGACGTAGCGGGAATTGTAGCTTTGTCGTCTAAGCTCTGATTGAGGTCCATGATTCCTGGCTTCATTCCCTTTTCAGCAAGGTATCATGGACCTCAATCAGAGCTCGGGCGACAAAATTCCTTCCCGGTCCAAAAGTCAACTTTTAAACTACTAAAATATTCTAGGGGTATTTTAGTCTTTTTCTCAAATAAATTAATAATTAAATATTAATTTTAGGTTTGGGTTATTACATGATTCCTGGCTTCATTCCCTTTTCAGAAAGGTATCATGGACCTCAATCAGAGCTCGAACGACAAAACTGCAAATTCCCGCTACGTCCCTTCTACTTCCACTGTTTTTATGCATCAAAACCGAATAACAGCCCCATACTAGTTACATGCCTCTTGAAAACATTATTTGGTAGCCCTTTATTGAATGTAACAGCCCCATACTAGTTACATACATCTTTACATATAATAGACGACCCTTTTTCCAGAACAAACCGTCATCTTTACTTCATAATAGACGACCCTTTTTTAAACAAACCATCATCTTTACATATAATAGACAACCCTTTTTTTTTTTTTAAAGGGTCGTCTTTACTTCATAATAGACGACCCTTTTAAAAAAAAAACCGTCATCTTTACATATAATAGACGACAGTTCTTTCAAAACAACCATGTCTTTACCAAAAAAAGGACACTTGATTTTTAAAAGACAACGCTTGTCATACCTGCTGTCGTTGTTTTTGGTCAGATTTTAACTCTGAAGAAAACCTTTTTAATAAGACGACGCTTTTTTATTTGTGTGCGTCGTTATAAAAAAATATTCAACAGTACCTCCGTTTTTCAGTTGTTTAAGTCACTTATCCACGACGGTTTTTTGTTACCGTCGTCTTTTTAAATACAACGACGGTTTTTTCTTCTACCGTCGTCTTTTTCTGATCGTCTTTTTCACTTTTTGTAGTAGTGACCATCAACTTTTATGAAGAAGGTGTTTACGCAAACGATTGCAGTCGAGATTGGTGGTTTCCGTGGCCAATAGAACGTGTGGATGTTCCACAACAGTCTAATCAGTGAGCACAACTTTTTATTTAATTTTATTACTTTAAATTGTCAATTACGTTAGAACGTCATTACTTGAATTGATCGAGTTCTTGTTTTACTTCAGAGGCGATTGTGGCATGTTCGTGTTGAAGTACATTGAGCTTTTGAGCGCTGAGATTCCTTTAGCTGCTTGCACCTCGCAAACATGCCCTTTTTCCGGTTGAAGTTGGCTGCAGAGATATTACAGGGAGATGCTTACATGCCATGATATTGGTTGAAATTGGTTTAGGTACATGATGATTAAATTGGTTTTGGGAATCTCCAATTTGAAACTCATGTAAATACACAATACAGACCCACAGGTCCTTTTCAAATTCTATCTCTGCTCCTCAATTCTTCTTCGTCTTTCTCAATCTTAGTGTATTTGTGTACAGAAATTTAGATTTAAGTTATTGGACAATAACAATGTTTTCATTTCGATGCATTATAGCGGATGCATGTTTTCATTTCGATTAGTGTGATATTACGCTATGTTTATTCTCATATTGTGCTAAATGTATATGGAGCTGGATGCAGAGCATAGACAGAAAAATGAAGAATCTGAAATGGAGATGTTGAGGCTTGGTGAGGAGAAAAGTAAATGGATCTGTAAATCTATTGCACGTGGGCAATCTAAATGGAAAGGCAGATGCGTTGTTGAAGTTAGACACATGTCATTCCCATACATAGAATGTGCATATGGAGTGTAAAGTTTTTTTGGATTTAATCAAACAAACATCTGTGTAATATTGGCCTAACTCCTTCACGACATTTACCTAACCTTAACCAAACTGCATTGAATTGGGATTTGAAGACTGCATATGTGAATTGGGATTTGAAGAATGCATATGTGAGTGGGGACTGATGGCTTTTTAAGTGTATTAAGGTTGCATCTTGATAAGGTAATTCTGTAGGGGGAATAGGCGGCTATGCCCTTGCCTCCAATGTTTTACTCAACCATGCCCTTTTTATAGAAACACATGAAAAAATGTCCCCAGCTGCAATGCTATAAAAACTCCCTATTGGTTCCGTACCGGCCCTCGGATTTGAATCCCTATCTCCTTTATAATCGGTTAATAAATTCGTTGATTTTCTTTATTTTATTGGTTTTGGGTAGCTCAGTAGCATAAAAATAATGTATATTAGTGCGTCTATATTGCATGTATGCTGCGTCTATATTGCATGTCTATTGCATCTATATTGCGTCTATATTGCTTGTTTATTGTGTGTGTATTGGTGGTTTATTGCTTACGAAGGAAATAAACAACAATACACAGGCAACAGACAAGCAATATACACACAACAGACAAGGAATATATACGTAATAGACATGCAATATACATCAGTCCCTAATTACATCATCCATAAGGAAGTCGTATTGAATATGAAATTCTACTTAACAGTTGTTCTTCCTACTAAAAGAAAGAATAAGGATTGTGTCCCCCCTTAAATCTAACTTCTTAAATCTTACTTGAGTGGTACTTTTGCCCCCAATAAACATCAATATCGGAGCAATAACATGTGATATACATGCAGTAAACAATCAATAAACCTTCAATAAACATTCAATATCAAACCAATAACATGCGAAATACATGCAGTAAACAATCAATAATCTTTCAATAAACATGCAATATCCGAGCAATAACATGCGATATACATGCAGTAAACAATCAATAAACCTTCAATAAACATTCAATATCGGACCAATAATATGCGAAATACATGCAGTAAACAATCAATAATCTTTCAATAAACATGCAATATCCGAGCAATAACATGTGATATACATGCAGTAAACAATCAATAAACCTTCAATAAACATTCAATATCGGACCAATAATATGCGAAATACATGCAGTAAACAATCAATAATCTTTCAATAAACATGCAATATCCGAGCAATAACATGTGATATACATGCAGTAAACAATCAATAAACCTTGAACAAGCATTCAATATCCAATCAATAACATGCGATATACATGCAGTAAACAATCAATAAACCTTGAACAAGCATTCAATATCCAATCAATAACATGCGATATACATGCAGTAAACAATCAATAAACCTTCAATAAACATTCAATATCGGACCAATAACATGCGAAATACATGCAGTAAACAATCAATAATCCTTCAATAAACATTCAATATCCGAGCAATAACATGCGATATACATGCAGTAAACAATCAATAAACCTTGAATAAGCATTCAATATCAAATCAATAACATGCGATATACATGCAGTAAACAATCAATAAACCTTCAGTATACGCAAATAAACAATCTATATACACCGAATAATTATGCAATTTTAAAAAAATGTATTGTCTTATTATTGCATCATATTGGCCCTGTATTGTGATTTTATCGTCTTCGTATGACTTTATTTTTTTAAAGTTAGTCTTGGAAATTTTTTGTTGGATTTCAGAAAAATAAATGCTTTTGTTTCAAAAAATAATTCAAGAACAAAAATTACAAAATGAGTTTGAAAACTCATTAGTAGTGCGTGCAACATGTCTTTTTGGGGAAAACTTTTACAATCCTTGAAACTGTGCACTTAATTGGTCATTAAAAGAACAAATAATATGAAAATTGATACAAGTAATAAAACTAATACCAAGTCCTTAATGGACTTCAGTATATTCAGCACCGTAGCATCATACGTGTCATCTTGCTGCTCTGCTTAAGCGGATGTTACATCAACCCATTCGAATCCATTGCAACTGGTGGCTCCCTAATTGTAGGCATCATATATGCAAAATAATTCTGTCAGAGTTAGACCTAGGTTTTTTTCACCCACATACATATTCTGGAAATGAAAACTTACGTAGGAGGTTAGGCACTTCCAAAATGACTTCTTTCGATTTTTATCTGATTTTGAAACCCCAAGCACCATTGCAGCTCCACAATATTGACACCTCTTTGTTTGAGCGGGAGATGAAGACGAAGACATGTTGAATCTTCTCACTTGTACCTCTTCTCACTAAAACCTCTTCGGACTCATACCTTCTCACTCATAGTTCTCAGTCATACCCCTTCACTCATAACCCTAAACTTCTCACTCAGCTCTCTCTCATCTCTGCCCAAATCGAATTATATACTTCTTTTGTGTGTGGGTGGGTTGGTCACGATCTAGACATCTGTACCGTCAAAATTATGGCACCTTTTACCCCAAAAACCAATATAATATTTCACTACCAAATATTCATCTGAAAATTGAGGGGACACTGCTTTAAATATATTATTTTAATTATATTTCATTAAGGCAACTAGTTGGATAAGAATCCATCATCATTGGTTCCATTCTAATAACATTACTAGGGTTACTTTGGTGTGGAAAAATGAAAAAGTATCTGATGAGACGTGACTAGTCAGTAATCCATCACATTTGTATCAATGAATGTGATGGGGGGAAAATCCTAAAAATGGCTATGCAAATATGTTATTAATTGACTTTTTGACTGTCTGACTCTCTTTGCATTTCGATGACGTTTTCCCTTCACTTCTCTTGAGTTTTAGGGTGTTGGGTTCAATTTCTTTGAAAAGGGTCAACTTGGAAAAACCTCAAGTGGAAACACCTTTTCAAAACACTACAAACAGAGGCTAAAACAAAATCAAAACCCCATATATTCTCATTTCTCCCCTCTTCCACTCCTCAAATCGTTCCATTCCAAAAATATTTCAATGAATTCAAAACATTTCACTACACTCAGAGGAAAGAGAAGGAAGCATATCCATTTGGATATGCCCCAAGCCTTCATCCCAGAGTTAGCTTGGTTTAAAGTGATGTTATACGTGGCAACCCAATCATCAGAAGATCTCTTCCGTATGGCATCTGTGTGCCCATTATTCCATACGTTGGCAAACACTTCACAACTGTGGAACACCATTTCAATGGCAAAGTACCCAGACCATCCTAGTTGGTACCATGGCAATCCTGCGATCCAGCTTTTCTTGCAACAATGCAGGGCTTGCGAGAACCCTGAGTTGTTATTTAGAGAAGCGTTCGAAGTGTTTTTCATGCAGGGTAACGTGGAAGTGTTGTATGGGATGTGCATTGCAGCCACAACAGGCTATATGGAAGCTACATATCTAGTTGGACTACTTGGCATGTCCGGATTTGGTCAGTCAAAAGAGGATGCATATGAAAGGAACCAGGGATGCTTTGAGACGAAGATTAAACCGAGTTTTCTCTGTTGCTAGACATATCGTAGATATGTTTTACTATGGGAAGATTAAGTTCAATCACTGCAGCGCTTGTAACAACAACGAATGGTGTTTTGTTATTCAAGGCTGGCCTACTGAAGCAAAGATAAATCCTGCCTTCTGGACTTGTTGCAATCAATGCAAATGGCACCTTGAGAGTGTTTTTTGGTTCAAGGTGATGCTTGTGTATGTTGTGCCAGGGAATCCATACCCTTATAATTAGTTGTAGTATGTTTTTACGATTTTTATGCATTGTGGACTTGCTTCTCTTCAGTTCTAGGTTGGCTGGCTACGTTGTACAAATGTTGTTTAAATGTTGGGTTTTAATCTATTTTGTTTAGTGTTTGTGCTGTCATAAACCGTTTTATATATAAATGTATAATAGATATATTATATAGTGGAATGATTACTGACATCATAGACGTGTACGAATGACATTTTACTAACACATACATTTTGATGAACTGCAATCTTAATATTTGGTAAATGAAAAGGCATGCATGGAGTGAGTAGGCGTCTTTTCATCGGTGCTTCGGAATGACATTTTCCCACTTATCACATCCCAAACGATTTGGTTACATGTTTCTTAAGCAAAACTTGAACAGTGAATGACTTTGAATAATTTTTTCCTAATGTTGTAGAAAAAACATCCCTTTTAACCCTAAAAAGAAAAAAATAAATAACAAATTGAAGAAGAGAGAAACTGATTAGTACCAGAAATGGTCTATTCGCACGCAAAATAAAAATAAAAATAAAAATAAAATTTTTGAGTAAATATAATTAACAAATGTACAGGCTAAAAAGTAATATAATAATAATAATTTAGGGTAAATAATAATAAAATACTAATGTAGTGTAACCATGAAATAGGGAATTCAGTAGGAAGATGAAGTCTCAATGAGTTCGTAGCAATTTTCGGAACATTATTGTGATTTTTGTGTATTTAGTTATGAATTTTCTAAGAAAATGTAATAAAATAATAATTTATGGTAAAAGATAAGGATGTGGCCATGTTGACTGACGTACACTTGTGCAAGTGGTGAAAGGTGAGAGGCTGAGATCACGTCAGGTGTCTGCTTGCAATTATTTTGGTTTTTTTAGTGCAAAAATCTTTGAAAAAAGGTAATAAATAGTAGAAAAATCCTAAAAATGCCTCGAAAATTACTCCGACCTTCTTGTGACGTTATGAAACTAGGGGAACCTATAAATCATCCGTTTCGCAATGAAAAATCCGAATTGTTTTAGATAACTCATTTTCCTCTTAACCCTAAGTATATATGTTTGTTAATTTTAACTTCAATAACCTACTTCAACAAGCATCTCCCGTTAATGTTCGGAATTATTTTGTAAAATGCGTAACCATGAATCAGGGAAGTCAGCAAGGGAGATGGAGTCTCAATGAGTTCGTAGCAATTTTCAGATCATTTTTCTAATTTTTGTGTATTTAGTTATGAATTTTCTAAGAAAAAGTAATAAAATAATAATTTAGGGTAAAAGGCAAGGATGTGTCCATGTGGTGACGGGCTGAGATCGCGCTAGGTGTCCTCTTGCAATCATTTTGGCTTTTTTAGTGCAAAAATCTTTGAAAAAAGGTAATAAATAGTAGGAAAATCCTAAAAATACCCCGAAAATTACTCCGGCCTCCTTGTGACGTTATAAAACTAGGGGAACGTAGAAATCATCCGTTTTAGCAATGAAAAATTCCAAATTGTTTTAGATAACTCACTTTCCTCTTAACTCTAAGTATATATATTTGTTAACTTTAACTTCAATAACCTACTTCAACAAGCATCTCCCGTTAATGTTCGGAATTATTTTGTAAAATGAGTAATCATGAATCGGAGAATTCAGCAAGGGAGATGGAGTCTCAATGAGTTCGTAGCAATTTTCGGATCATTTTTCTAATTTTTGTGTATTTAGTTATGAATTTTCTAAGAAAAAGTAATAAAATAATAATTTAGGGTAAAAGGCAAGGATGTGGCCATGTTGACTGACGTACACTTGTGCAAGTGGTGAAATGTGACGGGTTGAGATCACGCCAGGTGTCCTCTTGCAATTATTTTGGATTTTTTAGTGCAAAAATCTTTGAAAAAAGGTAATAAATAGTAGGAAAATCCTAAAAATACACCGAAAATTACTTCGGCCTCCTTGTGACGTTGTAAAACTAGGGAAACCTATATCATCCGTTTCGCAATGAAAAAATCCAAATTGTTTTACATAACTCACTTTCCTTTTAACCCTAAGTATATATGTTTGTTCACTTTAACAAGTATGTTTTCTTAATATTCGTTATTTGTAATAATACAAGAATTAGTTTCCTTTCATATATAAGGATGTAAAATTATCTGTTTTGTTATAATAATGTACATATATAATAATTGCACACTGCTTTGAAGCCATCATTGCAACTGTGCCTAGAGCTTTGAACACGTCAGAGGTATTCAATAAGTTGTCCATATGATGCCGCATTGGGAATTAGTAATATATTTCTATCATGTCCAATCACATAAAATAATGCCATACTTTTTTTGAAAAACCTCACACCAGTCAAGCAATTTTAAAATATTAGTGAATATTTGTCCTAGTCTATATGAGTGATTATATATTCACTTTGCATTTTTTTCACAGTATATGTTAAGTTTGAGGGATTCCACAAACATATAATATAAAGACATAAAGCAATAGTAGGAGATGAACCAGTACAAAAAATAATAGACTGAAGTAGATGGGCACTTTGCATCGTGTTATCGTAATTAAAGACATCAAAATATTAAGGTTGAAATCTTCCATAGTAGTAAGCATAAAAATAGGTTTGAAGCAGAGTTTAACGAAAATTCCAATTCCATTGATTTGCCTCTCCTCAAACACGAGAACCAAAATGGTTACTTCCCTTGTTGAGTATATTTGTTAACATCGGAAACAGTAATAGATGACCAATCAAACCCGAGTACGACGAGTTTTGCATAGGACCGGAAGTAGTCGAATCCAGCTTGCATCACACGCTTCTTTGACTCCACTGCATAAGATGACTTCTTGTATTTTTGAACAGCTACACTCTGAAGTCGTTTGTATCTACGCTTCATGCGCTGCAACTTCGCCCTATCCAGATTGGCCTGCCTTTTGTCATCTTCAATTTGGCCTTCAACGAATTCCAAACGTGCCCTTGCCTTTTGGATTTCATCACCAAGTTGAAGATGCCTCTCCTTCCAGAGAGCAAGAACTCTTTCATGCTCAAAACTTCCAACAAAATGGTCATTCTGCCTAGGAATGTGACACTGCTTGTTTGGTGACTCACTTGTGTTTCAAAGGCAGTCTTTGTTTGGAGGGGTATTTATTATGCTCACATCAAACTAGGTTAGTAAATCCATTCTATAGGGGGAGAGAGTTTCAGTATATGGAGACAGATTCGGTGGAGGGGTGAGTTTTTTGTGGAGGGAGAGTTTCTATGAAGGGGTGATAGTAATACCAATAAAAGGGTTCTCGCCAAAAAATATTTGGTTGACAATGTATAAATTAATTTCTGGTTTGATACAATCTAAGTTTAATCCTAACTAGTTAGGTTAGTTTGGTTGGGTTCACTAACTAGATGTCACTTCCATTGAGTTTCTTTCAACCACTAACAGTGGTGTAAGGAGAGTGTGAGGTTGACATGCTTGAAAAGCAAAACCTGACACCTCTTCTTTAAAAATTGAAATAAAGTACATATGTTGAGTACACACAAGCTTTGGTATGTTGGTCTATAAACCTATGTCCCTTTTCTCAAATGAAATTGCATATGCAATCCTCATCCTCTAAAACAAATAGGATTATTCAAGCATGTCAACCTCTTTAGGCGCCAACAACATAGTCGAAGATAACAAATTGGAGTCGTAGGTTTCATTTCCACGTTGTACTCGCCGACCCCTTCCATTTTCAACATCATTTGGGAGTGAGAGGGACTCCGGTGATCCATTAGAGGCAATACATGCAGTCAGTAGCAAGCTAGATTATACTTCCAGACTGATCAATTCATGGAACGAGAAATGTGTTGAAGACGAGGCCATTTTAGCCAATCTTAACATTAGAGTGAACAAAGCATTCTCCCAAAAGAACAAGTACTTGAAGCTGAGGAGTTGGATACATTAACGAAGAGCACCACAGTGAAATGGAGTTGGCATTCAACGAAGGATTTGAAAAATTCCGAGCATTTGCGGCAACTACTCATACAAGTTATAATTGGGACTATGTGTCCCCTGATGCTGTGAGAGAGATACTAGACGGTGGTAGTGACATGAGTGAGTATAAGAACGTCAAAGCTGCTCAAAAGAAGCCGACCGATATGACTAAGTGATTGCGGCTACCGCTATTCAGTTGGTTAAGGGTGATCGTGGTATTGCACAAATTAGAAGTATATTCCCTTAATGTCATTATCTAATTTAAAATAACACAAATATCAGTTTCATTTGCTTTATATATAATTATTGGGACTATGTATTGCAAGTCAACATGTGTTCCTTCTGTCTAACATTATATTTTGCAAATACCAAAATATTATTCAATAAGCAGTCAATATCATAGCACATTTGGAATCAGTAAAGCCCCATTTTCATGTCCGTTTACATTAATGAGCTGGCGTACTTTTTCTCAAAAAACTGACACGTGAGTCATAAGTAACATACCATGTGCTATACATTGTTTAGTGAATGGTTTATGGTTTATTTATATATAATAAAATTCCAAATATTGCTGAATATTTATTTCGTCTATATCACTGGGGACATGAGTGACCATAAGCACGTGAGACCTGCTAAGAAGAAACTAACCAATACGACTGAGTGATTAAGGCTACCGTTATTCAGTTGGTTGGGGAGATCGTGGTATTGCTAAGAGGGAGCACATAAAATGCTTTGCAATCAAATTTTCTTTTGTGTGTGGAATTATGAGTAGTTCAAATATTAGTGTACCCTTTAATATTCTCCAACTGTTCAAAATGTGATTAGCTGCAATGTACTTTTTTACATGCTGCTTTCTAATCATTCTATTCCAACAAAGTGCTTCTAGTATCCTTCAGTTATGAATGTTTACAAAATTGTTCACCTAATAACCAGTCGAGCTCAGATCTTAATAACCAATAAAACACTAGAACATAACATTCGGAAAAAGTGGGTGTTGCTGGAAATGATGAGTGCTGCTGGAAATCATTACTAGTAATGGAAACAACAACTGGTTGCTGGAAATGCTGCATTAGCCTGTGATATAATCAATAAATCTCTGTTAAAACATAATTCACCATAAACTACCCATTTTACATGGTAAAAGTCATTGCTTCTTCATATAACTCAAAATTTGATACTTTATCAAATGTCTATGAAAATTCCCCCCTAGGGAGAAGACGTAAAATTAACGTGTGTCCAAATTTCATGCAAGAATGAAACCAAGCAAATTTTCATTTCAATTATCAGTGGACATAGTATGACCTCATCGGTGCACATGAACAAAAAAATAATAATAATACAACTGCATCTAGAAAACTTCACCTGATCATTAGTCTTCATAACCACCGGGCTTTGTATAATAGAAACATAAATCATTCAGTTGGTCCGTGCATCCTGTCAAATTCGTGGAATAATTAGTCACTAAGATCTATTGGAGTTGATTCGTCATTGTTCGAAGGTGATGTCCTACATAAACATCAAACACAAGCACATAAAAAATTTACCTATTCAAATTTTTTAGGTGTTATTATAATAGTTTTAACATCTTACGGTGTGTTCAAATTTCGTGGTCATTGTCTTCTATCATGACTAATGTGTCCACACTCCCGACAGTGTCTAATCCCTCGCTTCATTGCCTTTTCCTTTGCTCCCATTACTCGTTTCGACCTTCCTTTGCACCTTACTCTCTTAGGGTCTTTCATATATTGTGTTTAAAAGCTAGACTCTCCAACTTCATTATTACTTGGTCCATCCTTCAATAACTTCAACTTAACCCGCAAACTTTTTAGAGTCTTTGACAGTAGCTCACATCCTTCTACATAATTAATGCATCCTCAACCACATCTGAAGCAAGTCGGGACATTGTACTCCGCTTTATCAAAAGACCAGGATCTGCACAATCTTTAATTTCGTTGCCATTTGCATCTGACACCAATCCAGATTTCGCAGTTTTCTTCCACCTCTTCAAAATATATTTAGCGGACATATATTCAATCTGGTCCCTTCTGAACAATGCTAGGATGTGCTTGCAAATAATTCCAACAAATTCAAATCTTTTGCAGCTACACGATGCGTGGTCAGAATCTTT
>NW_007362523.1:57996-69692 GCF_000346735.1 Prunus mume
TTGAGAGAAAAGTCAACAACCGGGCAAAAATCGAACCGGACCGGTTTGGACTGGTTTTGGATCCGATTCCATATCTTCAAAAATTGGACCAGGCCGAACCGAACCGGTCAAATTAAAAAAATATATAATTTTAATATATATTTATATTTAATGCTATATTTTTAATTTCACTGAAAAAAAAAAACTAATACTTGTCCAAGTTCAATTTCAAAATATCTCTCTTTTCTAACTTTAATATTTATTTTTATATGAAATTGAATAATTTGTTAATTTTCAAGTAAAAATAATAATATTTCAGTTGAGAATTGTATTAAAAAACAATTTAAAAAAATAATTTTTATAATCCGGTTCAAAACCAAACCGGAACCGAAATTGCACCGGAACTGATTCAAACCGAACCGGACAGTTTTTGAAATTTTTTTTTGGAAACTGAACCAAACCGGATGAATAGTACTGGATCGGTTCTAATTTGAGGCAAAAATCGGTCCAAACTGAACCGTGCCTACCCCTACTTTGAACCGGTCCGGTCCAATTTTGTTGACTTTTTAGTCAACTCAGTTTTTTCCAATTTTTTTTTGTCCGGTTCGATTCGGTTTTCCGGTTTATATGCCCACCTCTAGTACAAGGTAGCCATTTGTTTGTTCATTGACATCGGTAGAATACATTAAGCCACTTCAAATGCATCTACGTGATCAGCAACTAACTCTTTTGACGTTGATGAAAAAGTGCCCTCTCAAATCGTATTATGAAATCCATCAACGAATTTTTCCTTGATATGTATTGCTTGAAGAAAGCATGAGAACCTTCCGCTCTTTGGTTACTTGACATTCCAACGGCAAAAAAGTGTCCTGCGTAAGCTGGAACCCAAGATTCCCTTAAATCAAACATTGAACTTAGCCATGGATGGTCAGTCAAACCAACCTTTATAACCACAATATTCCACTTTGCATCAAACTTATCCTTATTGTTAGTATCCCATATGGCTTTCTGAAATTCACGCCAATACTCCTTATAAGCAGAATGTGGTAACTTAACAAAGAACTTTGATATGATGTGCCATATGCAAAGTCGATGAAATGTAGTTTGGAAGGCTATTGAAATCGCTCTGGTTATTGCCGCATCTTGATCTGTAACGATCGTTTTAGGTTCGCCACCTGGCATGGCTTTCTTAAACTCCTCAAACATCCAAATAAACAACTCAGTCGTTTCCTTGCTCAAAAATGCGCATGCTAAGACAATTGTCTGACCATGGTTATTAACTCCCAACATTGGTGCAAATGTCAAGTCGTATCGATTCGTGTTGAATGTGGTATCGAATACAAAAACATCTCCATAAAACCCGTATGCCCGTCTAGAAGTTGCATTTGCCCAAAAACATCGACTAAACCTGTCATCGCCATCTCCCTCAATCTTGAAATAAAAAGCCTCATTTTTTTTCTGTTTAGCCATAAAATACTCGGTCACTAGTTCAACATCGTGTTTCCTCAGCTTCCCATTCACACTACATTCAAGATTGTAAATATCCTTTTTGATAAAACCGATTTTATCTATTCCTCTAGATTGCACCTCGAAAATATTTACTTTCTGATGAATGGGAATATTAACCGAACCCAACTATTTTGTGAGTACTTTTGTAGAATCTGAAACACGACGGTGTGATCTCAATAAATGCACTCTTTCTGAGGGTGTCATCTTATGATTATGTCCCTCTGCAAAAAGAGAGATGATATACTTCTTGCTCCCATTTGTCTTCACAACCACAATCTTAGCTTTGAAATTGCATCTACTTATTCCCCACTGTCTTTTTCTCTCCCGAGTTTCATTTTTCCTGTGTGCACCTTGTTTGCAGCATACAAATTCTTTCCTCAAAATCTCTTTCTTATTTTTCCCCCAAAAGCTAGAATGAAGTTGAATACCAAAGCCAACCAAGAATTCATATCTATTATAGAAATTATAAACGAGGTCAAGCAAGTCGAACTTCATCCCAACTACTGGTGTTTCCTCATTTCTTACTTCAGGAATGTAAACCCTCCCATTAGCTGTTACACAGTCATCACTCTCTGAGCCCCCAGACATTTTACCCACGTATATTATTGAATTACTTCTATATTACTGCATAGCAAATATTAATTCATTAATCAATCATTACTGCATTATAACATATCAATGCATTCCACTTACACAAAATATTGTCCAAATTGACACAAAACACGCATAGCCTAGCTTGTTGGATTCCAATTACACAAAACGGAAGCAAAATTTAATAATAGTTACGTCATCTCTTGTGAAATAATCTGGAAAAAATAACATTAGAACCAACATGTTCAACTAAGAACACAAATGTAATAAGAACACAAATGTAATTCAAACCAGCAATTACAGAACTTCACCCAATATCATCTCCAAATGCTTACTCCTAATGCCATTAAGCCTAAGTTTAGGATCTTTTACCTACATTTCATAATTTCCCACCCCCACCAAAAACAATCAACTAAGTATATTGAATATTCATAAGGAAATGACGCATTATTGATGGCAGAAATGACGCATTATTGATTCCACAAATGACGAATTTTCCACCCTTACAAAAAACAAACCAAACCCAATAAAATCAATCCAGCAAGAGTGAACTTACCTCTCAAAGTCAATCGAGAGCTCCGAAGTCAGTCAGCTTGAGAGAATGTGGTGGACATCAGAGAAGACTCTTTGGTAGTGGAGACTCCATCTCTACCAAAATCGCGGAACAACTGTTGCTGCGGCGTCTAGCTACAGAAAGAGATATGTTACTTTGCTTTAATCTAGAATCTCATCTACTTAACAAAAAAGAGAAGGGGTTTTCACTTGAGCCATAGAATCAAAACCGGGCCATAGTTAGGTAAGAGCCATTAATCGTCATACCGAGGATACCATAGATCGCAGGCCTCCCAATGAGCTAATGACAATGGAGCGACTATAGGGTTTGGGAGCTTTGGAGCTTTCTAATTGTGGGTTTGCATTACATTCAAAAAGAGAGGATTGTGTTCTTGAGTTTTTCACAGAGAGGGAAAAATCTTCAACTAAAGTTGGGTTTCCAACGGGTTAGATTTCAACCCGGTTCTACATGCACCCTCTTTTAAAAACTCACCGTTGGATTTCATCAGACGACTCTTACATACTCCTCAAAAACACCCTTTATAACTTTCCACTCACTATAGACAAACTCTATGTATAAACCCTAACCCACTAGTATTAAATCCGGAACCACCCAAAATGAGTTTGTGGGTCGGAGTTGGATTTTCCTGGGAGTTGGTTGAGGTGCAGGGCCCATAGAAACTAAATATTGGCCTTTTGGATGGTCTCTTTTGTCATGTTTTTTCACACAGTTCATGTAAATTCAAACCATATTAGTGTAGATTGGTTTCCTTCGATTGTCTTCAAACCTATGCAATGATAAATTCTTATTTGCTCATGAACATTACTTATTCTTCACTACACTTATAATGCAAGAAAAAAAAAACAAGCAAACAAACAAATTGGGTAGTATTGGAAACTAAGAAGAGTTTGATAACATATGAAAAAATCATTTCAATTTTGCCAAATAAAAGCCGAGTCTTACATTTAAGTCGTAACATACCTAACCAAGCGGTCTTCGTTTGATTACATTCTTCATTTCCTTCATTTTGAACACTTAAACGAATATCATTGATGGCACGTTCTATGTGTATACCTTTCAAAAAAATTATAGTAATTAACCTCAATCAATATATTTCGAATTACTATATGTCTATTGTAACAACCTGATCCTAAATTAATATTTAATAATTAATTTAATATGGAAAAAGACTATTTTGCCCTAAGAATATTTTATTAGGATAAAAGTTGACTTTTTGATCGGGAAGGAATTTGAAAACTTTAATTGTACTGTTGCGTAGAGCACGTCGAGACGAGTCCATGGACACGTAGTGGGCTTAAATTAGAGTCAGTAACAAAGAAGTTAAGATAAAAAAATGTCTCAGTGGCACAACCGTAAATAACTCGAAGTTGGTTTTAGAAAATTAAGGAAAACCTCTCTCTCTCTCTCTCTCCACGCGCACGCTCAGCACTCTCTCTCTCTCCTCTCCCTTTCTCTCCCCGATACCGTCCCTCTCTCTCTTCGATTCACAGCCGTCCAGCCTCGGCAGGACGTGAGACAGGTCACATTCGAACCGGCTTGACGTCTCGGTCACGCCGCACCCAAAATCACTATCGGAGACCTCGAATTCCGGCCACGGTTTCGACTGGTTCAACAGGAAACTTTCCCGCCATCTCACCGCTCTGATCGCTGCCCATTCACGGCAGATCAGGTATGGTTCCTCACCCAATTTTCGAGCTTTAGCTATCTGTTGCATAGGATTGGATCAATTTTTCGTCTAGGAATCCGATTTTGAAATCTAGGTTTTGGTCGGATTTCAATTTGAAATTCCGGCCTGTTGCCTTCCAAATTGGACCTCCTCACAGTAGAATAAAATGATCCCTGCCTCGAGTAGTAGCTAGGGTAGGAAGGGTGAGTGGCGGAGTGGAGTTTTTCCATCACCTGAAATTACTCTACACACCCACGCAATGTCGGCACGTGTGGCGGCGCGTGGGTAAGGTCGTGAGGCCACATTTTATTTTGATGTGATCATCGTGTTGTCACTAGCGCGTAGGTATGCTCGGATATGAATTTGGACATCGTTTGATTGTCGATCAGATATTGCATATTCGGCATCATTCGGGTTTGATATGTTTGGGCCGTTGGATCGACTCCAATTTAAATATGTTGATCTAGGCATTCCTAGGATTGTGTAGGAAATCACGGATAGTGGATCAGAGCCCCGGATGTTTCGATTTAATAACTTAAAGTTTGTGTTTTACAATAACCGTCCGAACGTGCGATCACGAGTGATCCAACTGTCCGATCCGGACCAAACTTGCAGGACGTGTATCCCAAACCTTGTGGAACCCATAGGAACTTTCAAATCGTAAAACGAAGGTTGGGGCCACGTGGGCCCGGTTGACCAAGTTTGGGGAGTTTGACCCTTGGTTGACCGTGAGTCTTCCGAGGTAGTTTCACCTATCTAGGAGTATTAAAATGACCTTATTGACAAGTCTTGACCGTTATTTGAGTTATGTTGATTACGTGGGATTATGAGATTAATTTATTATTTCAAACTGGGGGATTATCGGATGTTATATTGTTATTTGAAGTTTATGCAATATTGGAAGTTTAGAATATATGATTAATAAGAAGTGAGTGGACATGTATTGTAAGTATGCACTATTTTAAATGATTAAAGGATTATGCATGAAATATAGCTTGGAATAAGATTGAGAAATTCGTATATAGTTATAGTAGCGATATTTAATTGGGAAATTGTTTGATTTGAGATTTGAATGTTTGAATTATATTGGAAATGAATTTATGTGTTATGTCAAATTATTTGGTGGATTGGGATTAAATAATAATGTGGATTATTTTGGGAAGCTACATAATTACACTATATTAAGTACCATCCCTCAGTTATTGGACTTCCCACACGTGGCGTTGGAAATTTTTCAGCGTGTGGGAAGAATACGTGATTATTTGGTCTCACACGTGGCGTCGGAATATTACGGCATGTGAGACACTTCTCATACATTGCGTTGGAATTTTCCAGCGTATGGGAAGAATATGTGATTATCTTGTCATACACGTGGCGTTGGAATATTCCGGCATGTGAGACACTTCCCATACGTGGTGTTGGAAATTTTCTGGCGTATGGGAAGAATATATAATTATTTGGTCTCACACGTGGCGTTGGAATATTCCGGCGTGTGAGACACTTCTCATACGTGGAGTTGGAAATTTTCCGGCGTATGGGAAGAATATGTGATTATTTGGTCTCACACGTGGCGTTAGAATATTCCGGCGTGTGAGACACTTCCCATGCGTGGCGTTGGAAATTTTCCGGCGTATGGGAAGAATATGTGATTATCTTGTCTCACACGTGGCGTTGGAATATTCCGGCGTGTGAGACATTTCCCATACGTGGCGTTGGAAATTTTCCGGCGTATGGGTAAAATATATGATTATTTTTGGTCTCACACGTGGCGTTGGAATTTTCCGGCGTGTAAGACACTTCTCATATGTGGCGTTGGAAATTTTCTGGCGCATGGGAAGAATATATGATTATTTGGTCTCACACGTGACGTTGGAATATTCCGGCGTGTGAGACACTTCCCATACGTGGAATTGGAAGTTTTCCGGCGTATGGGAAGAAAATGCGATTATTGGATCTCACACGTGGCATTGGAATATTCCGACATGTGAGACATTATGATTATGTTATTAGCTCATCACACATGACGTTGGATTATCCGGCGTGTTATAGAGGATCCGTATACTTGGGTTACCGTTACTTTACTACGCGTGGCGTGGGATTATCCAGCGTATGGTAAAGTAACAGAGAGGGGAAAAAGGGATTATTTTACTATATCGGAGAAAGAGTGATGCTTAAAAAGAATTGTGTTTGGTGTGTTGTGATTTAAATTAAAAGGGAAAGAAATAATTCTAGAATTTATTATTTTATATTGTTGTAATGGATTGTATGTTATTGAAACCGGGATTTTTGTAGGAAGAACTACGTGTGGCTTGATCCCCCAGTAAGGGTACGTAGGTTGCCTGGGGTCCCACCCGAGTGCAGTCGCGAACTAAAGTTATTTTGGTCTTTGGATGAGTTTGGTGTCGACCTTGTCGGTGATTTTAAGGCTCGATCGAAAACGAGGCTTGATTGAATAAATATTTATTATTCCGTTGGACTAAGTGAATGTTGTTAATTTGTGGTTGTGGTCAAGTATTTACTTCTCACAGAAAGAGAACCAAGTATACCCGGGGGTTGTTTGTTGAGGTTCAAGATTTGAACTGGGGACTTACTTGGAAGAAATGCTGCGCGTTTGGCTGAAGTGGCGTTTCTAATGAGGGAAAAAGCTTCCCGCCGGCAAGAAATTTGGATTTTATGTAAAGCCGTGGCATTCTTCTTCCCCCAAGCTTTGAACTTATCATCAGCTTCTTCTTCTTCTTCTTCTTCCACTACATCCCAATGCATTTATCAGAAGAGTCAGTGAAGAGTCCGCGACGGGTGGTGAGGATTATATATATACACCCGCTCATTACTGAGTCGTTTTTTTTGGTATCAGAAGAGTCATTACTGGAGAAGTTACAGCTGGTTCGTTTCTGTCTTGTTTCAAATCATTCACACTTGCTTCTGTCTTGTATCACCATTAACTTGCATTGCAATTAACAAATTAAACCAAACCATCGTAATTATAATTCAATTTATAATGAAGTTGGCCATGTGCACGCACAATTCAACAAAGAGTAGTTTACTGGCTACAGCTGGCTCGTTATGGCTGAGTTCTTCTGTGGTGCAGTCAGTCACGTCTTCACTTAAAAGGTATTTAGAAAATTGGTGACAACCGGGGGTTACAACTTATATATTTGTGCAAATTCATATGTTTGTGCAAGTTCCATACACGCTCCACAGTCTCTTTGCTTGGCACAGTTCCTCCTGGAAACGTGGGGAATGTGAATGGAAAGATCATGTTGCAACTTGCACAATTATTAAAGATTCCCCATCTCCGGAGCCTCATTTTGCAAGACCAAGACTAAGTCCAGCACATGCATTCCTGAGTTAAGATAATCTTCTAGTTCTGAGATCCAGTCAAACATTTTTTACTATTGCTACGGTACAGAGGTTTTACCATGGTGGCGCCTTTGACTTGACCTGTTCGTTGCTCGATCTTTGTATGTAACGGGCAGAGCCCAAAACAAAGTCAAACAACTTCAAGACTTATCCCAAATTCTTTTCTCACACGCTTATCTTCACCGAGAATCACAACATATTATCAGGGATATGGGGAGGGATATGGGGAGGGAAGCAAAAGCTTATCCAACAATTATATCTTCACAAGAACAAATAAAATAGATATTGAACTTTCAGTTTTATTAGAGGTTGCCAAACACATACATGGCATGGACAATGCATACAAGCTTCTTAGAAGTTACAACATTACGAAAGTTATACATTACCACTTACACGTACCATCAAGAAGTTGAGTCCATGATTTCACTTTCCTATCAAATATTCCACTCCCAAGTAGAAGAATTTATGCCCTTGATTTCACTTTCCTGTCAAATATTCCTCGTCCATAAGTAGAAATGAACATCTCAACTAGAAGAGGAAATTGCATCCCAATAAATAAGGTGACTGGAACACTAGCAAGGAAAATCATTGGAATAACAATCCACGACTGTTCATGGATCATAATGAAAAGGGCGGAAGAAAAGGCAACCATCATATTGGCAATAGAGATGAATAAGGTGGAAAGGCCTATTATCATCTTTGTTGGCAAGGATTTGAGGAAATCATGTTCCGCATAACGTGATGTAAGGATTCCTAAAAACATCAACACCGAAGTTGTAGATGAAAAGAGCGATATAGCATCTGAAACTATAAAAGCCATAAATAAATTTTTATGCCAGAATATCGGGAAGCCTGTTTCTCCGTTGTTTCCACCAGGAACTGTGAATGCTGCAGCAAACATGATGGTAATAATGAGAGCACCTACAACTGTACAAGAAGTTGCAGTTTCTTTCATCCATCTTTCTCCCTCCTTCACCAATTCCTTGTGGCTCCTTGTAAACAACTCACGCGGCGTCATACGGTTGTTATTAACAGATTCTTTAATCCGGGGTAATGCAATAGTCTCGACCTCCTACATTTTTGTTGAACAAAAAGATTCATATGAGTAAAAGATTATTACTCTATTTTTCCAATAATTAGAGAGCAGATGTAACAAGAAGACTAGCATGCTGACCGTAAAGTAAGTTGAATAAGACATCTTTGGTCGACCTTTATTCCAATTTTTCTTTTCATTCTGCATTTGAAGTTTCTATTAGAGGTTATATTTTAACTCGTGCTATTTTGCCCTAGTTTTCAATATTAGAATTAATAAACTACTAAATGTAACTGAGCTAATGAGAACTTCGGCATCCACCTTCGGTATAAAACCCACCGATCGCAACATTAGGGCAACCTCGCCCCCTTCGACACGTGGCAGTCCCACAACTGACGTCCAGAGTCCCACATCGAAACTCAAGACAAATTGCACACCTCCCAAGGCCTATAAAAGAGGACCACCATCCTAGCTTGGAGGTAATCAATCAGAACTCACGGCATACTGCCTATTGATCTATAGTTCAACTTTACTAAAATCCGTACTTACTTAAACATCGGAGAGCCTTCGGCCGGTACCACACCGGTGCCCTAGGACTTACCTGTGTTTGCTATCTTACAGATTGGACACACTACCGAGGACATCAGATACCGAAGGAAACATAATCACTAAGTTACGCGGGAAAGTGCCGAATCATTTTTCTGCGTCAACAGTTTGGCGCCGTCTGTGGGAACGATAACAATCAACCTACAATTCCTAAACAAAACAGATGGTAACCACTTCAGGACCACAGTTCCTGTCAGAAGATGGGTTACCGTACGGTAGGCCAAGCGGAGCAAGCCCCGCGCTGCACCCTAGCACCCCCTTCGGTAATCCTCCAGTGCTTCAGACCATGGTCGAAGCGGAGCTTCTAGCTCAGATGATCTCCCTTCGGAAGGAGATGGCTAAACTCCAAGAACATAACAATTTCCTTTCGTCCAAAGTGGACGAAACCCAATGGTTGCTTAACCAACAGGAAACACAGAACGATCAGACTACTGACTCTTCCCAGAGTCGGCAGACCCCCTGTCGGCAGAGGAAGGGAAAGTAGGGGGGAAAGGCAACGCTTGCGCTCTCCAAACAGTTGGTGGTCCCGGCTCCCCAGGACCAACCTCATGTACCAAAGAAGGTATACACCGATTGTCGTCATCGGATCAACGACAAGAAGGAGGCCGAACGGCATAGGTCCCCAATCGGAGTTAACGCCCGCCTGAGGGACTCCCGGATGAAGGTCCTGGGAGATAAATCGCCCCTTCGGAGGGTCCAAGGTTTGGATTCGGCGCTGGAATCAGATGATGAGTACGTCCCCACCAGGGGCACCGAATCAAGTTACCGTTCGGAAGCTCCCCCGGAGTATTCGAAGGCAAGACCACCAAGTCAGAGGAGAACTTCCGAAGACTTCAGTTCCGAGGACGTCCCCAGCCGAGACCCCGCTATCCGCCTACTTTTCCAAAGAATCCAGAAGATGGAGGATGACCGAACCCGGTCCCAGGTCCCTGACTGGGGAAAACTCCGGCCGGGACCCTTTACCGAGCGCATCAAGAAGTCCAGGCCGGACAGGGAGGTGCAGCCGTTGCGCATACCCTTTTATACCGGTGTGGAGGACCCTTTGACGCACCTTCACTCCTTCCAATCGGCAGTTGGGTGCAAGGGCCTTAGCGACGAGGGGCAATGTCTGCTGTTTCCATCGTCCCTTACCGAATCTGCTCTGAACTGGTTCTACCGTCTCGAGCTAGGGACGGTAGACTCCTTTGACGAACTGAAGCAGATTTTCCTCAACCACTTCATGATCTAGACGGATCGCTTGTACTCTGCTGATGATCTGTACACGATTCGGCAGAGGGAGGACAAACCCTTATGGGAATATGAAGCGCGCTTCAGTCACGAGTACTCGAGGTGTCCTGAAACGGACGATAGGGCAGCCTATGGCGCCTTCAAGAGTGGCCTTCGGTACCTCGTGCATAGTAGCAACTGGCGCACGTACGACGAGTTGATGAAGCAGGCGGCAGTGCATGCGAAAGCTGAATACTTCAACTCCAAACCCGGGCCTTCGGCTCGGAAGGAGGAGTCAGCTACCAAAAGTTATTCGGGGCGAACTGACGATTCTTCGGCAGGACACAAACGGAAGGACGACCGCGATAGTCGTCAGGGAAACTCGAAGAAGGGGCACGGGAAATACGGTCGTAACGACCACCGAGCGCCGTTACCGAATCACGATCGTGCCTAGGAGGTCTTCACCCTCCTGAACACAACATACGAGACCGTTCTGATGAACGAGCATGATCAAATCCCGAAACTGACGAACTGAAAGCCCAATCGGCAGGATAATCGGGATATTGGCAAATTCTGCTGATACCACCAGCAGAACAGCCACAACACCGAAGACTGCGTCAGTCTGAGGAAAATTGTCGAGCGTCTGATTCGGGAGGGAAAGTTGGATCAGCACCTCGCCAGGCCACCACAGGCACCAGCACTGAATGCGAATCGGCAGATCAACATGATCAGCACGATCAGCGGTGGCCCCACTCTGGCAGGACCCTCTAACCGATCGATGAAGCAGTACGTGCGTGCCCCCCACTGCCCTCAGGTCTTCGGCATAGAAGACGATCGGTACCGAAAGGTGCCGAAGGTGGGATGGGAGCCCATCACATTTTGTGAAGAAGATGAGGAGGGGATCATTTACCCCCACGATGACCCAATGATCATTCGGGCCGAGATCACCGATTACGATGTGGGTCGGGTGCTGATCGACACCGGAAGCTCGGTGAACGTAATCTTTGCCGATGCGTTCAAGGGACTGGGGATTGTCGACAGCATGGTCACTCGGCAAATCACGCCTCTCCTCAGTTTTTCTGGGGATCTGGTCCAGCCAGTCGGCAGTATCCGTCAACCCATCGCCTTCGGCGTCGCCCCCACGAAAACAATGACCTACGACCAAATCCTCA
>NW_007362523.1:70752-101540 GCF_000346735.1 Prunus mume
CCGCGCATTAAAAAACTTGAAGAACTACAGGAGCCAAGCACCGCTATTATCAAAACCGCTCCCTGGAGAGGTACTACTGCTATACCTTTCGGTATCCAACACTGCCGTTAGCTCAGTGTTAATACGGAAGCCAGAGAAAGCAGAGCTACCGATTTTCTATGTCAGCAAGGCACTCCAGAGCGCGGAGCTTCGGTACCCACCCTTAGAGCAGCTAGCACTGGCCCTGGTTGTCTCGGTGCGAAGGCTTCGCCCATACTTCCAGGTGCACGAGACCACTGTTCTGACAAACCAGCCCCTTCGGCAGGTACTCCAAAAGCCAGAAACGTCGGGCCGATTGGTCAAATGGGCAATCGAGTTGGGAGAGTTTGACATACAGTTCAAGCCGAGGCCTGCGGAAAAAGGCCAAGCCGTTGCTGACTTCATCTCCGAGCTCACACCTCCTGCGCTATCGGAACCATCATCACCGAACGCCATCCTTACTACACCGGAGAAAATGGATACCGAACGTTTCGACCCTTCCGTTCCTCTCTGGATCCTGCATGTGGACGGCTCGGCAAACCAGCAAGGCTGTGGTGCCGGCTTGGTGTTAACCACTCCGGATGGTAGCAAAGTCGAGTATTCCCTCCGATTCAACTTCTGGACCTCCAATAACGAGGCAGAGTATGAGGCCCTCTTGGTTGGCCTTCGGCTAGCCAAGAGCATGAGCGCAAGGCAGATCAGCATTCACAGTGACTCCCAGCTCATAGTGAATCAGATAACGGCAGACTTCGCAGCGAAGGATGACTCTATGTCAACCTACCTATCGGCAGCTCACCAACTACTACAAAAATTTCAGGCCTACGAGATACGGCAGATTCCCAGGTCAGAAAACAGCCACGCCGATGCCCTTTCACGATTAGCTTCGGCAATAAATGACAAGATCGGAAGGAAGGTACCGGTGGAGATATTATCCCAACCAAGCACGACTGCCGCTGAGGTGTGTACCGTTCGGTACGAGGACACATGGATGTCTCCAATCTATGCCTTCCTGACAACCGGCACCCATCCCACCGATAAGTCCCAAGCTCGGAAACTCCGTTACCGATCGGCAAGATACACAGTCATCAACGATGTTCTATCCAAGCAAGGCTACATGACGCCGTATCTAAAATGCCTTACGAAGGAGCAGGGGGACTACATCCTTCGGGAGGTCCACAGCGGAGTCTGCGGTGACCATTCCGGATCCCGATCGCTCGCACACAAAGTCTTCCGACAGAGGTACTTCTGGCCGACTCTGCACCAAGACGCGAACATATTGGTTAGGAAGTGTGACAAATGCAAGCGATTCGGTAGTGTCCCTCATATTCCTGCCGAGCCGCTATCACCGATCGTGAGCCCATGGCCGTTCGCCCAATGGGGATTAGATCTAATTGGTCCGATGCCAGAGGGCAAGGGTCAGGTCAAATATGCTGTAGTTGCCGTAGACTACTTCACCAAATGGGTAGAAGCCAAAGCCTTAGCAACCATAACGGTAGCCAGAATCGAAGATTTCTTCTGGACGAACGTTTGCTGCCGATTCGGCATCCCCTACGCCATCGTCACGGATAACGGCAGGCCGCTTGATTCGGAAGTCTTCAGAGAATTCTGTACCCGACTCAAGATCAACCTGTTCTTTGCTTCGCCAGCCCACCCCCAATCAAACGGACAGGTCGAAGCAATGAATAAGATTGTCAAGAAGCTATTGAAACGGCAGCTTGGCAAAGCCAAAGGAGCCTGGCCGGAAAAACTTCCGGAGGCATTGTGGGCCGTCCGGACATCCTACCGAACGGCAACTGGGGAAACACCATTCTCCATGGCTTTCGACTCTGAAGCGGTAGTCCCAGTAGAAATCGGAGAGCCTTCCTACCGAACGGAAACTTTCGCACCGAAACCGAATGAGGAAGCGCTCGCCTTGAGCCTCGACCTGCTCGAAGAACGCTGAGCACAGGCCAACCTTCGGAACGAAGCTTACAAGAAACGCGTCTCTCGATACTATGACTCCAGGGTCAGGTCCCGCTCTTTCCGAATCGGAGATTGGGTCATTTGAAAAGTCTCTTTGGCAACCAAGAATCCCACGGAAGGAACCCTCGGACCTTCCTGGGAGGGACCCTATGAAATCATCGGTATCCAGCAATAGGGGACTTATCGACTCAGAGACTTCAACGGAAAGACCCTCGGTCATTCTTGGAATGTAGAGCATTTGAAATACTATTTTAAATGAAGTCACCTAGCCCACGGCAGGGTTACGGCGGAGTCCCAAAAGCCTTCGGCGTCTCTACGTACACAGCCTTCGGCAGTGTAGCGTTCCCTAGCCTACGGCGGGTTCTAAATTGTAAAACGCACTCCAAATTGTACCTTTGCCTTCGGCAATTTATCAATGAAAGGGTCTTCGGCTCATATATTCAAAACCTTTGTTGCACCCTTTAAACTCTTTTTATTTTTTGTTAAAAAAAAAAAAGATACGGTAGGGACCATCGGTCGCAGTAAACTACGCATTTTGGCATCGCCATTATCCTACCGATGGAAGGATAACTTGAAAAGCCTTTATAAGCCTTCGGTATTTAAAGGCCGTTGCTTAGCCTTCGGCAAGTACGTCTGTTGGTTTCATTTCCTTACTGTTTGAACTTTTGCTTGAAAGGTAACTTTATTGGCCAACGGCCAGTGACCCTTTTTTGAGAGCCCTCGGCATTAAGAAGAAAAAATCATACCAATCCAAAAGTAAGATACAATCAAGTTAAAAATAAAACACAACTTCGATTAAAATATGCCCACGGCATCAAAGGTTCAGTCAAAGATGCCCACGGCATCAAGATTACATCAAAATTACATGAAAAAAAAATGCCCTCGGCATTAAGTTACATAAGATAATGGCTTTTGGAGAAGATCGTCACTCTGCCGTTCGAGATAGGACTATACCTTTGAGTATCATTGCAGAGCGTACGAGGCCTTCTGTCAGGCGGCGGGCTCATCGGCTTTGGCAGCAACCCCATCGGTTTCGGCAGTACCCCCTTCGGGATCGGCTGGGGCCTCTTCTGTAATGTCCTCTCCCTCGTACTCCTCGACCATTTCTTCGGTTATACCTTCAGGAAGAGGGGGAGGATCGGCAATGAAGTTGAGGTTGAGCTTTTTCCCAGGGTTGTACCGCTTGAAACGGTAGAGTAGGTCCGCCATTTCCAAGCCTACTTCCTTGTCCAGCAAAGTGCAAAACTCAGTAGACTGACGGTAGCCCCGTATCGCCTCCTGAACGGCAGCCTCGACCTCGGACGCCCTGACCCGCTCGGACTCCTCAAAAGCCACCTGGATCGCCTCCTTCGACTCCAGAGCCTCCTTTGCCGTCAGCTGCGCCGACTCCAAGGCTGCCGACATCTCGCCGAGCTTGGCTTGATAAACTTTTACCTGCCGTTCGGCAGCCTGCATGTCCTTCGCCAAGTTCGCCTGAGCTTGAATGGCTTTGCCGGCCTCGGCAACCTTCGCCCTGCCGTCTTCATATGCCTTCTTCGCCTTTTCGGCGGCATTAATGGCTCGCTTGACGCAAAGCCACATATCCATTAAAGCCTGAACGGTAAAGAAAAATGTTAGATGGAAAGGGAAACAAACGGCATGAAATTGATAAAATAAACATTAGGCACTTACCGAAGCTTGAAGACGGAAGGCGCAGCCTGCCTCCTCCCAAAGGAGCTTCTTCGGAAGGTCCTCAATCTCGGACAGGTCCATTTGTGAACCGAGGATCATATGGTTCACAAACTGGACCGTCTTCGAAGGACATGCCAGGGTGACAGCTTCGGGAGGGGCCTCGTCGTCCTCGGCAGAGAAGATGGCCCGAGCAGGCTCGGCTTGTCGCCCGTGTTTTGGAGCAGGGTCGGCATCAAGGTCCACCGTGAACGGTCTTTTGCCTGCAGCTTTGGAGGAGGTACCCTCAGCAGGCGTGCCTGGGCTGGGGGACGGACCAGCATCGGCAGCTTCGGCACGCGCCGATTTAGCATTCATCTAGCGATGACGCTCGTTGAGGGTTAGATTATCAGGGTCCACCCCTCCCGAAGACGCCGGTACGGTTCTGGCCTGCCGCCCCTTCTTCTTCCCCTGCATGCCGAGCATGAGGCGCCTCTTCGAGGATTCGTTCATCCTCTTTGCCTCGGCAGCCTTCCTCTCTTCGGTCACTGCGAGAAGTAATCGGTCAGATTCCTATATACAGGGCTGACGAGTATGCTTACTCTCGGTCAAGTATGCTTACTCTCGGCAGGGCTGACGAGTTGAGCTTTGATGAGATTGGCGGTGAAGAGAAACTTCAGATAAACCCTCTTCACGGCAGGGACCTTCAGCCTCACCTTTTCAATCTGCCGGATCTCCGCCTGTGTAGCGCTCGGCTGCTTCAACTTGCCTGCACAAAGGTAAAATGGAATTAACATTACCAAAGGAAAACACGATAGATGCCCTACCGAACGGTAGGATAGCCTACCGGCAATTTGGAACGTGGTGGGAATGTGGAAACGGACGGGATGTCCCGAGGGCGACTCCCAGTCACCGGACAAAAGCACCCGCCGTTTCCTCCACGTCTTCTGGGAGGTTGGCACAGCGTTGACAAAGTGACCACGCTCGGTAGCCTTCAGGCAGTTAGCCTGGACCCAGCCCCCGTGATCGGCACACTTCGACTTCGTGACGCTGTACAGGTGGGAGAACTGCTCATACGAAGGCTCTCCCTCGCCAGCCATGCCGAAGGCTGTGACTACACCCATTAGCGCCACCTAGAAGTTGGGATTGAACTGGCCGGGAGCATAGCCTATCTGCACCAGGATCCTCTGAACGGCGGGCTGCAGAGGGAGCCTCACCCTTTGCAGAAGTACGTCCGTGAAAAAGATGACTTCGCCATCCTTCGGACTGCTTAGAGATTCGGTAGGATTTGGGATCCTCATGCCTATCGAATCTGGTATGAAATACTCAGCACGAAACCTCGCAATCTCCCTCTCGGTGATTCTGTTAGGCTCCAGATAATCTACGCCGAAGACGAGCTCCTTCGGAACCCCCATCGGCACCCTAGGATTGCTGGGGTAGATTACCGAGACCCTCGGCCGGTTGGATGGTTCGGCAGCTTACTCACCACGGCCAGAAGTGGAGGCCTCTGGTTGGCGACTACCGCTCGCCTCCCTAGGGGCGCCTAGACCCACATGGCGGTCGTCGCTATAGACAATAGACAACGGTACCGGAGCGGTCATTAGCCCCTTTCCGATGCCATGTATAGGGACGGAGCTGGGCCCTTCACCGAGTATCTCGACATCGGTATCACTTCCATCCTCGGCATCAGGCCCTGCCGCTTCAACATCGGAGTCAAAGAGACTTTCCCATGACTCCTCATCGAACGCGTTGGGCTCACGCTCGGAGAAAGACTCGCTATTGGACATCTACAAAAACAGGGAAGAAAGGAAACTAAGGCTCATGCCGGATACTATCCTACCGATCCCTACATCACTACCTATGGCGACTAGACTACCGAATGGAACCCTATGGTCAGTCTAGTTCAAACCAAGGAAGGACGTAACTCTTAAGGTATGTAAAAAGGGAAAAGTAGAGCTACCGAATGGTACCTTAGTTCAACTTCTGAAAATGGACGCGGACTCTGCCTCAGATCGTCTGGACACGAATCGCCCTTCCTACCGTTGGTAGTGCCGGAAATCGCCTGGTTGCCGTTAGCACACGTCGGAAATCGCCTGGAATACCGGAAGCTCTAGTCGGAAATCGCCTCAACAGAGCTCTCACTTTCTCACCAAGTCCAAAGTGATTTCGGACCCGGAGTCACCCCTATTTATAGGGCGAGCTAGCGAAACGGCATACCTCGAGAAGCCAAACGGCGCATTAATGCGCCGCGCACCATCATTGCTTCCACCACATGTCGCTCATCCTACGGAGGACTGACGGCACGCGGGGCGCGGAGGTCGAAGCGCTCAGATGTCCCTTCACCCGTCCGCTCGACGTGACCTTCTGACTTCGACAACGTCAGCCTCTGAACAAATAATGCCGGAAGGGCCAAAGTTGAGCCCTTTTCCTCAACAGGACTACCGAACGGTAGGATCACCTTTCCTTCTGAAGACGACTTCAAATCCCCTTCCGAGAACTCTCGCAAGAGGACTTGGGGGACTCCTGTTTATACCAAAATGAACGGCCAATGAATATCGAACATGTGGACTAAACCAGGGCCATGGGTGCCTTCGGCATCCACCTTCGGTATAAAACCCACCGATCGCAACATTAGGGCAACCTCGCCCCTTCGACACGTGGCAGTCCCACAACTGACGTCCAGAGTCCCACATCGAAACTCGAGACAAATTGCACACCTCCCAAGGCCTATAAAAGAGGACCACCATCCCAGCTTGGAGGTAATCAATCAGAACTCACGGCATACTGCCTATTGATCTGTAGTTCAACTTTACTAAAATCCGTACTTACTTAAGCATCGGAGAGCCTTTGGCCGGTACCACACGGGTGCCCTAGGACTTACCGTGTGTTTGCTATCTTACAGATTGGACACACTACCGAGGACATCAGATACCGAAGGAAACATAATCACTAAGTTACGCGGGAAAGTGCTGAACCATTTTTCTGCGTCAACAAGTCTCAATACCAGAAATGACTCATTTCAGCCCAAACAATTTATTTTCATCTATGTTACAATTTATATAATTTGTAAAAGTATAAATTAACTCCGATTTTCTTTAATTTTTTACTGCGGACGCAATGTAATGCAAATACAGAGTGTTAGATGCCATAGTGACTTATTACTAGTTTGTAGCAGAATGACCTTTGAACTGTAATTGAAAGCAGATCATGCCGATTCCCACAATTTACAAACAAAAAAGGGTCTTTAGAAGGGCATATATATAGGAAAGCTAATTCATAAGAGAAAAAAAAAATTACTATGAATTATATAGAATATGTTCTGACCTTAAACCATTGCAGTTCTCTCTGCATTTGCAAAGCTGCACCTGAGATATTATCAAGCTTTGCCAATGGGGAGAGCATCCCGGCCATATGTAGAGCGCAATTGTTAGACATATCTGCAAAATTTCCAATCAATGTTCTTTTTCTTTTATCGAGTCTATAAATAAGGCTATAGATTTTTTCCTGGCGACATTCAATTGCAAACTGAAAGGGGTTCCTTCCCATTTGATTATATTTCCACACGAGATCTGGTCTTGCTTGCAATACATTGTCAGTAAACTCGAACATCCCTCGCTCGATAGCTCTGAAAATTGCTGGAAGTACATAATCATGGCTATGTGAATGTTTTATCACTTCACACATGTGATGTAGGAGTTCAAGTGATTGAATGTGGACTTGTTTTATTTCGCGTATGCGGTTGATTCCTAGGTTGGCATTGAAAAAAACATGTCATACCACTAATTCATGGGAAAATTTATTCCTAAAACAATTAATGGAGAACATAGGAAATATGGAAAAAATAATAATAATAAAAAAAAGTAGCATACCCAAACGTTCAAGGAGATTTGATTTCAAACCTTGCAAGAGACCTACCACTGCAATGGAAATTCAAAATCTAAATATAAGATGGTGAAAGCTGTATGTATCTCTGTTAATTAGATGATGACAAAATGTGTAAAAGGGAAGAAGTATTAGCTCACTTGAAAAGTTTCATAAAAAGGGTGTAAGGAATATTTAGATACATACATGGTATAATGAATACGATTAATCAACTCCTAATTTTACACCATAGCAACGTGCAAATAGTAATTTTTGGATCAACTAGTGATTCAAAATGAAAAGGGCCTATAAACGCCCAATTAATTGCAATAAAAAAATTTACACCACGAAAAATATTCATCGCTCTTCTTTCATTTGCTCAAATTTCTCACCCGAATTTCTCGTGGAAGGCTTAGAAATCAAAGGCTAAAGAGCAAAATAGAAACGGTATTATATATGTCTGAAGAAAATAAACCAAAGCCATGTTGTCATACAAAGAGTTTTTTGAGAGTAGCAAAGATCTTAAGGTTTACGAAAGTATTTTGGTATGCTTACGTTGAATGCCAGAGTTTGCTAGAAGCCTATATACAGATGTAGTCTCTTTTATTTTCAGAAAATGGTTACTGTAAGAAGATTTATTGCCCTAAACCTACTGAAGTGATTTTCTAATCAATAAAGGATTGCAAAGACTTATTATTTATCAAGGACTCAAATCCTATCTCGTATGGCAGCCTGTTATTAGTGTTTAAGTTGTTTACAAAAGCTTAAAGATTCCTAGTTCTATTGGATTGAAATACATTAATTCTATCGCATGAAGGATATCTCTAAGTGTTTCTTGGTGGGCAAGACACTTGGAGAGATGCATATAAATAGAAGGCTCCCTCCAAGAATCGATACACCCAAGCTAATCAGAAATTCACCCCATCAAGAGTTATAGCTATAAGGATCGGTTTCTAAGGAAAAGAATCTTCTACCTCTCTACGCCACTTGATCAGCTCCAAACATGATGTCGAACTCAGGTTAGTGTTCAACATGTTATAGCTTAGATGGATTAACAATTACCTGTATGCTGACTAATAATGCCAAGAGGGGTGGTGAATAGGCCAATTTAAAATTATAATCAATAAATAAAAATAAACTTCGGTAGCTAGATTGATATAGCTTATCAATCTTCAAACGAGCAGAGCATAAAATAAAGGAGCATGCAGAGAATTATTTTACGTGGTAAATCCCCCACCTTTGAGGAAAATCTACGGGACTCCTTAGTCTAAAACAAATATAATCCACTATAAAACTATGATTACAAGAAGTACTCACACACTTATCCGAGGCACATTCTAGATAATGTTTACCTACTTCTTCATAACTCAACTTCTGTCAAGGGATGATCTTTCAACACTCCTTATGTTGGTCATGATTGCTTCAAGCTCGCTGGAGTTCTTCCAACTCTCTCAATATGTTATGTGGAATCCGATAATGGTCACGATTGAATCAAGGTCATCGGAGAAAAACTACCACAACAGTTTTGGTGTCCTCAACCGAATGAGTCACCGAACATCCAAATGAATGTAATATGAATGATAAAAGTGTTTGATAAATCGCCAAATAAACATGGAACACTTGATGATATATCTCAAATAAAAACACAGCTTTCCAAAGTTTATGGACTGAAAATATGATTGTGAAAGCTCTACGAAGAAAGAAGACAAAGGTCTAGTTTTATAAGAGTTTTTCTTCATAAGAAGGAAAACCCACGTTTAAAGCAAAATCTCCACGTTTTAACTTTTGGCAAAAATCACAAAGAAAAGGGCCTAATTGGACTCAATATTGGACTCTAACCCATTTGAAAAAGGCATCTCCACTTCATGTCACAGTCCAAGCTTTCAAAATTTAGACGACCTAGGTTTTGAATAATCCAATATTTGTTTTTTTTCTTCAAATCAATGTAAAATTTCAACAGCTAGTTTTCCAATTATCCAAAATTGCTACGCCTTTTTTTGTTTAATCTAATCATATTTTCCCTATAAACACCCAATTAATTGCAATAAAAAAATTCACACCGCCAAAAATATTCACCACTCTTCTTTCATTTGCTCAAATTTCAAGGACATTTTAATTTAGTTCATTAAATTCTGAAAAAACAGAAAACTCAATTCAGCTCCATATTTCGCCCACAGATGTGGTCTCTTTTATTTTCAGAAAATGGTCGTTCATATCGGTGGGTGTACTGTACACAATCATACGAAGCACAACTGTGTATAGGTTCATATTTATACATGTTGTTTCAAGTTATTCACTCAAATTTTTAGTTTACTTCTAGATATATCATAGATATTTATTTTTTTTATTTTTGTTTTATAGATTTAATCTTGAATTTGAAGAATATAGGCTTAAAGATAATGTTGAGCTTAGTTTCTGTTTTTGCTCATGTATGTACTCCAAATTCCAGACCTTAGATCATCAACTTCCACTACTCGGACGTGGATTTCCTTAATGTAAGTTGTTCCAATAGATGTCAACTATGACATATCCAAATTTGGGCTCTGCTGGGCAAGTATTGAATTCCCAACCTGTCCGACACTGAACCCGGATCAGGAGGACTGATATGGACTGCTAGTCAGCCATTATGAATCTTGCTTTGTAACATTACTGCTTTGCCTGTGAGAATTTGAAAGTAAAAATGTCTCATATTGGAGAGTTGAGAAACCTAGAAAGGACTAATAAGGAGTTGGGCGACTCCCCCCATTGCCAATTGGTTTTAGGGTGTAACCTCAACTTCCCTTATGGTATCAAAGCGAGTTTACCCACATGTGAAGCCCAACGACCACAAGTGCTCCATGTCACCTAATATGTGTTGTCCACGTGTTAAGCTAGAAAATTCGCCACACATGCCAGAGCATGTGAGAATGTGAAGGTGGAAATGTCCTACGTTAGAAAGCTTAGAAACCTAGTAAGAGCTTATAAGGAGTTTGGTGCAAATGTCCCATAAAATGGTAATACAAAATGAGTATGATATGATGGGAGTGCAGCTAACGACGAAGGGAATAAACTTATGCATCAAGAAGAGATAAAGGCTAGTTAGATGACAAGATGAGGAAGCTTTCAACAATTCCAACATAAGCAAAGCAAAAGAACCAATGGGAAATGATGGGCTAGCTGCCATAAAAAGGGAAGTAGCTAGAGTCTCTAAACATATGAGAGAGTAAGCAAGAAAGAAATGAAGGAGAAGTAGGAAACTATGCCACCAAAACAGCCCCTTGTGGCTCATTCATTGATAAAAAAATCTGTAAAATTATATAATTTTCAAATTTTCAAATTACTCCGTTTCATGCTATTATGGTTCTCGTGATGCCCATGCTCTCTTCAATGTTAATGGATTCCTTTACGTTTAATCGGAGTAAATGCCATGCCTAAAAATTGGTATGGTTAAGTGTAGGGAGGCCCTAAGAGATGTCATTAATAAAAGCAATATTGGGGAAAATGCTATAGAGGTTAATAAGAGTGATTCTAATGCATGGTACAAATGGGTTGAGAGTTTTGTACAAATGTGGTAGACTCTTAGACCTCCTGTGTCCCTGTAAGCCTTAATATCGAAGTTGGAAAGTTCAATGATGCTGGACAAGAGAACATGGATACTATCCTCCCTGAATATTTTGGCTGAGGAAGTGTGTACGGAGGATGATTGATGATGGGGTTGTCCCTGGTGTTTTTCCCCTTCCCCTAAATTTTAATGTTGCCGAAGTTTTTTATTTGGAATGTGAGAGGTGCTGGTGTTGACCAATTTTCTGGTACAATTAACGATTTGAAGAACTTGCTTCATTTTGACTTCTTTGCAGTTTTAGAGCCCATAATTAGTGGGGTCAGAGCGGCAAAGGTAATTGAGAAACTTAATTTTTAAGGAAAGAAGTTGTGGAGGCTAGTGGGTTCTCCGGAGGAATCTGGCTTCTCTGGAATGAATCTAAGATCAGGTGCAGCCCATTTTTCTCATGAAGCAAGCTATTACTATATTGATTCCTTAGGTGGGTCACTTAGGATTTGCTGTTAACAGTTGTGTAAGCCCTTGTTCTAGGAAAAGAGATTGTTTGTGGAGGCATCTAATTGATGATGGTGCAAACTATTAAGATTTCAGAGGGACGGACCCTTGGTCCACCACTAGCAGCATCAATATTGTCCCCAACTTAACCACCTGTTTAGCAAGTGTGGGGTTTTATACAAAAGGCCTCGATGTTATTAGGAGTGGAACCATTTGTTGTATGAAACTTTTTATTTTGTTAAGTTTCCGATGTGAGACTCGTGTATTCTTGAATGCCATACTTTACCAAGGATTATTATTGGAGATTTTAATGAGATTGTTTTGCTCAGATATGAGGAAATGTGGGAGTGATCGATTGAAACCATGTAGCCTTCCTCATTGGATACAGGCTCATAAACTTGTGGACCTTGAATTTATTTGCAGCCCTTTCACCTCAACTGATAAAAGTGATAATAGTAAAACTTGTTTACACCATAATCAACCGAGCATGTCCAGTCTCAAAACAACTAGCACCAAGGCAGACACGCCTTCTCTCCTGCCGAAGGAAGACACTCTTCCTAGGTGTCTCCCGACTGCCAAAGCTCACAAACTGTTAAACCTAATTCTCATGACACGTGTCACCACCGCGGCAACCTGCACAGAGTCCCACATCGGAAATCTACACCAACCTCCCACTTTCACTTCCCTATAAAAAGGGAACAGTACCCTAGTAAGAGGGGTAACTACTTTTCTGCCTTTTACTATTACTCTGCAAAAGTTACCCTTCTTAGCTGACTTAAGCATCGGAGAGCCTTCGGCCGGCACCACACCGGTGCCCGGAGCTTGACGACTGCTTCCCTTATCTTTGTCTTCTGCAGGTTAGCCTTTATTGAAGGCCCAGACCCTTTCCCTGCTGAAGGCAAACCCCTTTTTCTCTAAGTTGACCCTCTCCGAAAAAGAGCATCAACAAAACTATTTGCAGAAGGATTGATAGAGGAATTTCCAGTACTTCTCAGAGGATTCCCTTTTTGACACTTTTATCAAGCATCTTCCTAGAATAAAATCTGACCAGAACCCCCTACTACTAAATCTGTTGTGAAATTGGCTCACCATTGATGCAAGAGGAAGAAGGGAACTAAGGGACTGCATGAGATGAGTAGAAAGGATTGAGAAGAAATCGCAAGACAGAGGAGCTATGTTCAGGCAACCGGTCTTTTTGGCCATGCGACCGAGAGCTCAAGTTGTGATTTCTACTATGGGCAACCAGTCGACACATGAATAGTGTCAGGCATGGTTTGGCGTTTTTGGTGTGTTTTAATGTGGTTTCCTATTTTTTTGGGGTTTTCTAGCCTAATAGGGATTTAGTTTCCTATTTCTAGTTAACTTGTAGCATAAGTTCTATGAACTATAATTAAATAGAACTTTTTGGGCTAGGTTAATTAAGAGAAGAGGGGAGAAAATTGAAGAGTGAGAATTTTTGAGAGAGACATAAGAGAATTCAAGAGGGTGAATTCGTGGGTGTTTACAAGGGAATCAAATGATTTGAGTAAGGGTGAGAGAAAAGAGAGCTATGGTTCTAGTGAAAGATAACGGGGTTCTTGATTGTAACTAAAGTTGTTCTTACAGACTAGTGAATTTCTTGGGTGTATCACTAAGAGGACATAGTCACGAGGACCCCCAGACTCCACCTCTTACAAAACAAGTATTTTCTTGAGCTTCGCTAAGAGTTCTTGCTTCACCTATGCCTAGGATTTTCTTGAGCCTTGCTAGGAGCCCCCATAGTTAGTCGCCACTAGGATTTCCTTGAGCCTTTGCCTTTGCCCCACTAGCCTTGCTCTACTAGACTACTCCACCTTTCTTTGGCGGTGCAAGAATTTTTACTTGAGTCGCCTTCTTGAACATGTCAATCACTCCACCTTGAACCAAGTGCATCTTAGTCGAACTAGGCTCTGATACCAATTATTGTACCAACGGGCCTAATAGACCTCTAGATGTGGTTTAACTTTAAAGACCTTTGTGCAATTAGGAGTGCACCACCTATATTTGAATTGTAGATTATTTTTGCTCATCATGTCAACTTTGGAAACCAGTTTTGGCAGCTAAGAAGGGGACACATATTTCCCACTTATTTTTTCTGATTATGTAATTCTCTTTGGAGAAGCTTCTCCAAAATAGGCCAAGATTATGATGAGCAAGGGTAGTATTGATTATTTGTATAAGATGTCCGAGTAGTTAGTGGATTTTGAGAACTTTGTGGAGTATTGCTCTCCTAATATTGAGAAAGTTAAAGCTATGGAGATTGCTCAATTATGTGGTTCCCCTTTAACCAGTGACTTGGGAAGATACTTGGGTGTTCCACTAATTCATGGAAGGAATACCAGCAACAGTTATACTATCCCTTCCTATGGCTGGCAGAGTGACTTTGGTTTAGTCTGTTACTTCTACTATCCCAATCTATATACTATGCAAACTGTTAAACTGTGAAGGAAACATGCATTGAAATGGCTGATTCATTTTGTTTATTATAGTTGAGCTAAACCTTTTTCATTTTAAATCAAGTATCTTAGCCGAGTATCTTTGAATACAAATATAAAAAGGAAAAAGGGAATAGATCTTTACCCTTGATGACCTTTTCTTGATTTATCAAGTATGTTACCTTTGTTAGAAAGGCCTTTTCTTTCTCTTGGTTTTGACTCATTCACCTTAAGGCTCTAAGATTGGAGTCCTCTACCTCACCACCAAATGCTCTTAGAGATGAAGAGAAGGCAATCAAGAAGTATGGATGCTAGTCTTCTTCTTGATTGGACGAATTTTTGGTTTATGGAAGATGAGATATAAAGATGATCACTAATAAACCAAAGTAGGAAACCAAAAACTCTAGCTAGGTTTTCTCCAACACTTAGCTTATATAGGACAACACGAAAGGCAATTGGGTGGGTATTTGGGGCTCCATTTGGTCCATGGGTCATGTCATCTTATGTCACTTATCCTTTGGGCCCAATAGCCTTTTGGGCTATTTTGTCTCTTTCCTTCTAAATCATATTTAAAAGCCTAATTCAATATTTCTATATGTCAATATTAATTCCATAATTAATCTTTTAATTATAATTTAAATAATTATAGTCTTACGCAATTTGACCGGGTCGAACTATTTGACTTTGGTCAATTGCTCCGGTCAACATGTTGACTTTTGACCGTTGACTTTGACATTTGATTATCAACAATTGACTTGTGTCTTCTCACTTTATTTCTCCTCATTTGTACCTCTAATCACATTCTTTAGGTGTGCAGATCCGTAGGTTCCCTTTAGCAAGGTAGTGGGTTGACTTAACTTCTCAGAGATGATATACGAATTAAATTCCACAATTTAATTCTTCTTATTAATAAACGTTAATTGAAACCTTTTAGGGCATCCACAAACCATGGTTGTCGCCTAGCAGCAAATCACGGTTATCCGAGCTAAATGAGACGTTGTGAAAGAACCTATTCCAATTGGAAGGACTGTGCAATTGAATCCTTCTCTTATGTCAATACTCCTTACTCACACATTACTAGATCATTGAATCCGATTGTCAATATCTTAATGTGAATTATTCCTTTTATATGATTATCCTGGTAGGATTTGAAGACTTCTTCTTTCAAGTCTTATCCATTAATCTGCACAGAGATTTGATCAATCATATCTTGGAGTATTCTTTCTCCTTTACTGAGACTAGAGATTCCTTGTTATACATTCATTTGCTTCCATGACTCTATTGAGAATCCTAATGAGCACCTTTAAGCTCTGCCTAACTCAGCATGATCGTATAGTGCCCTCAAAGATTAACAACATAGCCACAAAATACCTATGATGCCTCAGGTTTAAGGATTAGTTTGCACCATTGCAATTTATGAGTTCCAGCTTGACATGTGAGTAAAGACTTCCATGTTGTAACTTATGTGTTGGATCGTGTTCAGTGTACATGTTCTTCTACAAGCACCTACACACATATTGATGTGTCTCCACACTTAATGACTTGAGACCTTGCCATTCCCTACATATAGAGACGATACTGTTTGTACTGGTCTTTGCGGAATAAGAATATTGACGCTCAATCAATATTCCTATGGCCAGGAACATATTCAGGATTTGGGGATGATGAGAAGTCTCCATGTATGCAAAATCTCATTATATAGCTCTCATATCCACTTGTTTAATCCTTGGACTATGGTTGTTTTACATATTAAAAGATAATATAGGAAGATTTAATCTATAAAACAACATTTCTTGCCCATTGATAACATAATATATCTTTTATCAAAGATGTCCTTCAGTCTAACTATTATATAATTAGTTGGCTTTAAGGGCATATTTCTAACAAACTGCCTGTAACAGTTTGTAGGGAGTTGGATAGGTTGAATAAGAACTTTATTTGGGGATCAACTGATAGGAGAAGGAAAGTGCATCTTGTCAGTTGGAGTACTATTTGTCCTAAGAACAGAGGTAGTCTAGGAGCATGTTAATCAAGATCTCCTTGCAATAACTTGATAGAGACTGGTGAAGAAAGATAATGGTTTATGGGTCCATTAACTAATTTTATTATAATCAAATTCCTCATTATTACAAGAATCCCCAAATTGATAGGACTAATTATTTGACCTAGGATCTTCAAATATTTGCTTCCACACACCTAAATATCATAATTCTTGTCTCGACACATATTAGTACAAATTGGAGCTTGCTCTAACATTGAAGAGAATCTGGTAGAAAGCTGGATACTATATTGTTAAATCTAATGCACACTTGTCTTGAAAAATTTAGAAAAATCTAGAAAAAAGGTAGAAAACACTCAAGAAATGTCCACCAATTTTGACAAAGTTGGCAAGATCAAGCTTTAAGACATAATTGTTGTAGGAATTCTAGAAAATCCTAATAAAAATCTTGTAATAAGGTAATACTATTATATTGTAAACTAGTTGCTATGAGAAGAAAGCCAGGTCGGAGGACTTGGACAATGGCGGCAGCCTATACCTTACAAATAGGTGTTGAGCCCTCTTGTATAAGTGAACTAAGAGAAGAGGCCAATAAACCAGTAAAGGGAAGGAGGCCAACAAGCCTAGTAAATATTTTCTAGTTATAGAAGGCCAAACAGCCTAATCCTCTATAAAACCTTGTACTGAATTATTGTTGAATAAATAAAAACACTCTATTGTTCTTCTAAAAACCAATACATATACCTAAATATCATAATTCTAGTCTCGACAAAATATTAGTACAAATTGGTTTCCTTCCATTGCATTCACAACTATGCAATGATAGATTCTTATTTGCTCATGAACTTTAGTTATTCTTCAGTATTCTTAATGCAAAAACAAAACAAATTGGACGTAGTATTACAAAATGCGAAGAGTTCAATAACATAAAACGAAATTATTTAAAATTTTACTAGATAAAACCATAATCACAACATACCTGACAAAGTGATCTTCATTCGATTACATTCTTCATTTCCTTCGTTTTGAACACTTACTCGAATATCACTAATGGCACGCTCTATGTGTATACCTTTTAATAAATTACAATAATTAACCTCAATCAATATATTTCCAATTACTATTTCTATTACAATTATGATATCTTGTCATAATTGATTTGCATATATATGTTTTGTGTTAACGTTTTCCATGTCTCCTCATGTTCCTACGTTAATATTCTGTCACATGTCTTCTTAGATAACATAGTGAAAATAACTTGGGGAGTGCTAGCAACCTTCTCTTTAATCTTCACTTTTCGATCTTCTCTATTTTCTTAATGACATGTGTCACTTTACTTACACTTCAAATAATGTCATTAATACATGAGACAAACTAGCTTTTGTTTTCCTAATTTACTGGTATTAAATATATTGACTTTTATGTTTCTTTCGATTTATTCATATGTTTTTTACAACTTTCTTATCATCTTGTTAAAAATTAAATAAGAAAAAAAAAAGTCAGTTTTTTTAAAGAACATAAAAATCAAACTTACAATCAATCAATCTAAAAGAGAAGGTTAGTGAGAAGGTTGCTAGCATTCCCCAGATAGCTTTAACTCTTAATTAAAAATAGAATATTAAAAAGAAAAGAACAATTTTGATCCTTCATCTTCTTCCTTTTTCTTCCCAAACCTCGTAGCCAACAGACCCACCGCTCAACCCCTTCCAATTCTTTGAGATGAGAAGTTAAAACAATAATTTAAAAAACCAAATCAGAATTTCCACATCTCTCATCTGGGTGTTCCATTTCGTTCTTTGTCTGATGTTTTGAACCCCTCCCTCCGATAAAGTCACTGAAGTTGTCATTTCTTAGCCATTAAGATCAATAACTATTATTTTGAAGTTTCAAGGCTCAAATTCAAAAGCGCAGTCAATTTTGAAGTCTTAGGTTCATTACAGTCAATGTAACATTGAAAATATATAATTGTAATTGTAAGAGGAAAGAGAATGTGGATACTAACAATTATAGATCCATCTCTGCCAGAATTTGAGGGTTGTTCCACTCGGGAATGTAGAAGGCATAAATCCTTCCATCGGGAAATTCTCATTGTAGCCCTTGGTAAAGACCAATTCTGGGCAACGGTGAATTAATTCCCAAGCACTACCTGTAGTAGAGAAAAACAAGTTTTTATAATTAAGGGACAAAACTAGTAATCAATTTCATTGTTATAAGATTAATAAAAACTCTTACCAAATTTCATGCCAATAATAAAGCTGGTAAGAAGTGTAGAGCCGTATGGTCCTTTTTCTGGCCTTAGATCTTGGAGGGGAGTGACGGAGTAAAGATAATGAACGACATCCCATTGTTCATTCATAGAAGCCAAGATAATTGGAGTCATATTCCGAATGGGAATACTAAGTATTTTCTTGCTCTTTCTAACCATGCATTCAACCATTTTGAGATTTCCTCTATTTGCAGCAACAGCTAGAGCTGTCCAACCCCAATTATCTGTTAGTTCCAAGTCTTCCTCTGACATCAACTGCACCAACTCTTCCACAATATGCTCGTGCTCTAAGTCTATTGCCATGCGAAGAGCTGTGCTGTTTGTAGAAGGATTTGTTGCTCTTATTGCATTGGGATGTAGGGTAAGAAACTCCTTTGCTTTATTCCAATCCCCACTGCACACAGCATCGAACAACGGCTTACACTGATTGTAGTCATACACTCTGTCGTCATATCCTGCCCAAAGTTTTGGATAATTAATATTTTCAAATCATATTAATACATTTTCTTGTTTTAACAACTATATGTGATGTCTACTAGTATTTTAACAATATACCTGGATTGGATGATGAGTTTGCATCGGCAGGAACCACAGGTTTCACCATTCTTACTGATACGAGCGGCTGAAAGCTGACCCAGCTTTCTATTTTTGTTGTTTAATTTTATATTTAGGTCTCAGATAAAAGTTTACAACTCAGAAGAGTAAAGGATCTCATCTTAAAGTAGTGTTGGGGGTTGAGTGCATTGGTCTATTAAGAATCAGGCCTTTTCTTTTCAAGCATTATTTACTCATTCCTTCTTCTTTTTTCCTTTATTTATTTATTTATATATATATATCTGGAAGTACCACGTCAGTATACCAATATTCCATCTATTATTTATATAACCAAAAAAATTAAAAGAAAAAAAGAAAAAATTCCAAAGGAATTGAGATTAGGAAACAAATCAAGAAAACTTCAACGACTAAATGCATATGCCTCTGAATATTTTGGAGGTTTGATCCTCTCAAAATGTGTAAATTATCATCAAATTATAATATTACAAGATTCCTATCTAATAAACTATTGGAAAATGGAAAGGAATATATAGAAAAATTAGAGCAGTGTAGAAGAATTAGAACAGAGCAGATATTTGGGGAATAGCTCAATGACTATTGATTTCTATTCAGGCTTGCTTTATACAATTAAAGTTTGACTATTGATACAACACATATGGTAATATTAGTTCTAGAACGTAACAAGATAACAAAGATTACAAGAGACTGATATAATTCCTGAAATTACGTATGATCAGTAGAGTGATATGAGGATGAGGAATTCAAGGCTCTGATGTCGTGGTGATTGGATGTAATATTAGCATGATTGGATGTGTCATTAATTCTGTTCTCTTCATCCCCCCTCAAGTGAAACGGAACAAAATGATAGATGGTACGAAGAACAAAATGATAAGAAATATAGGGAGACTTTGGAAAAACCCAAAGGAGAGAGAAATTTTGTAAAAGAAGCTAAAATGGACAAATTTGCCCTTATTTATTTTTGGATTTCCTAAGAAATCATTTACACTTGCATGTCTTTGATTTGAAAGTTGAGAGGTTTTTCTGTCTTTTTTAAGCTTTTTCCAAAAGTGAAATTTTTTTTATGGCTAAAATCTAAATTTACTAGAAAAATATATCAGGTATGAAGAAATATATCAGGTACGAAGAACTCCCTGTGCCAATAACTCACGAACAAAATGATAATCAACTTCAATGTGGCGGGTGCATGCTTGAAAGACCGGATTGGCTGCCATGTGAAGAGCTGAAACATCATCAACAAAAATACAAGGGGGAGAACAGAGAGGAATACCAAGCTCTCTGAACAGGTAGAAAAACCAACGAAGCTAGGCAGCCGTTGTGGCAAGGGCACGATACTCTGCTTCAAAGCTGGACCTTGACATTGTTGATTGCTTTTTAGCAGTTCAAGTGAGCAAATTAGGACCAAGGAAAATACAAGCACCGGTAGTGGAATGTCTATCATCGAATGACCCAGCCCAATTGACATCCTCAAAACCTTGCAAGGAAAAATCAATGGAGGAACGGAAAAGAATACCATGTTCAATGGTGTTTGTAATATAGCGATACATTCTTTTAACAGCTTGTAAATGAGTGGAGCAAGGATTATGCATATATTGACACACTTGATTCACTGCATGTGCAATGTCGGGACGAGTCAATGTCAGGTACTGGAGGCCACCCACCTTGCCGATGTAGAAGGGTCAGAAATGGGATCACCATCCATAGCTGAAAGTCGAGTTGAGGAGAGCACCAGTGTAGGACAGGATTTGCACATAACCATGTTAAACTTTTTCAGCTAGTTAGATGCATAACGACTTTAGGAGAGAGGCAAAGTGGTGGTCGTGCATCGAACCTCCATTCCAAGAAAGAAACTTAGATCACCTAGCTTTCGACTGTCAAATACAAAGCATAAGTGATCAATAAAGGTAGAGATGGTTGTAACATCAGTACCCGTGACAATCAAATCATCAACGTAAACAGGAACATAGATAGTGTGATGAGAGGAGTGATGAATAAACAAAGAGGCATTAGATTGGCTATGGGAAAATCCTTGTGTACGCAAAAAGGAATGCAATCGCTGAAACCATGCTCATGGGGCCTGTTTAAGGCCATAAAGTTCTTTATGAAGCCGAAAGACATGTTGATGTTGGAAGTTTGAATGAAATTCAAGAACCTTAGTCCCACATTGGTAGAAAGTAGAAAGAATGAGGTCTTTATAAGTGTGGAAGTCTCACACTTAGTAAATGGAAGTGGGCCAAGTGGAAGCAATTTGGGCTTCAAAAACAATTTGGGCTTTGAATATTATATAAAATTATATAATATTTAATTGTCAAAAAGATGGGCCTTGGGGCACTTGGGCACTTTCAGATTTAAAATAATTTTTTTGGTTTCGAATTAATAATTTTTTATTAATTCGGATTAGTTTTATTAACTGTTTTCTAACAGTTGTGACTCTTCTGATAAGGTTTCAGAAGTTTATTTAAATCAAATAAGGCCTCATACGTTCAAATACAGAAAAAGCATTCTACAAGCATTTCATATTGTCTGAGAGGAAAACAAACAACGTTCGCCAGATTCTAAGTCCGAGTGCTAGGGCTTAGAATACAGATAGTTGAATCCTGGGAGGCAGTCACCTGTAGAACTTCAAGCACCGAGAAGGGGTGAAATTACTGTCTATTAGAATACAGATAGTTCAATCCTGGGAGGCAGTCACCTGTAGAACTTCAAGCACCGAGAAGGGGTGAAATTACTGTCTTTAGGACATTGCATCAAATCTGCAAGCCTCTGAAGACAATAACCTATTATTGTTTATATACTGTATTCTGTATTACAGTTTATTATAAATTCTGTTTATATAATTGTTTTAATTAGTCACAGATTGTTGTTTTTCCAACAATCTAAAGACAGTAAATCGATGGATTCACAATCATCAGTGACTATGAATAGGGTGACTAAGAATCCTCATGACGAGAAGCCTGAGAAGTTCAAGGGAATTGACTTCAAGAGATGGTAACAGAAGATGTTGTTTTATCTCACAACCATGAATCTAGCACATGTTGCCAGAGAGGAGGCTCCCAAATCAAGAGAAAATCCAATGTCTAAGGAAACAATGATGACCATTGAGGCTTGGAAACAATCTGATTTCCTGTGCAGAAACTACATCCTTAACAGGTTTGATGATACTCTGTATGACATTTATTCGTCATACAATTCTACAAAGGAAGTTTGGGAATTACTTGAGAAAAAATACAAAACAGAAGATGCTGGTGCCAAAAAGTTCGTGATTGGCAAATTTCTCAAGTATGCCATGGTTGATTCGAAGACTGTTATTAAACAGGTTGAAGAACTTCAAATTCTGATCCATGATTTGCTTGCAGAGGGGTGTTCTATTAATGAACACTTCCAGGTTAGAGCAATCGTAGAGAAACTGCCTCCATCATGGAAAGACTTCAAAATTTACTTGAAGCACAAGTGCTGAAGAAAAGTAGGACAGAGATCCCAGACCAGTAGGATAGAGACAAATGGGCAGGGGAGAGAACGAGATCGTGCTGAAGAAAAGCAGACATCTGTAAGCCGTACTCTGAGCCGATCGACGATCCGTTCAAGGTTAGGTCCAAGGGCCAATGTGCACTAGAGGTTGGGCCCATAGTCCAATGTACATGCTAGCTTAGGCTAGCAAATAAGTATCCATTCTAGATTGGGCCCACAAGGAGCATGAGTTGGTGAACAATTGCATGGCAAACACAAAGACTGACGCTCGCCAACCTACTCGAGAACCAACTCATGACGACAAGCTGTAGAGGAATCCTTGCATGCTTAACCTATAAATTTGCCCCATAGGCAGGACAACCAAGGAAGTTGACCCTTGTGAGCCAACGAGGAAGTCAATCAATTTCGCCCAAATCATGAAGCTCACCCACGTGACTCACAAGCCATGCGTGCAGAAGATATCGAGAAGCTTGTGAACAACCAGCTTCGAGATTTGAAGGTAGGAGAAGGTTTCGAAGATACCCTGCCCAGGGAAGTGGACTAAGAAAACTCCTCACCATTCACCACCGAAATCGAGCAGGTTGCTTCCTCGAAGCGATTCTCAACACCTTCGTTCACCCATTTCAAAGGGGATTCCAATCTCGAGAGCCATCTGAAACACTTCAAAAGTGTTATGATTCTCTACAAGGCCAAATATGCTCTGATGTGCAAAGTGTTTGTCATGACTTTATGAGGGGCAGCTTTAAGGAGCTACTTTACCAAGGAATACACTTCTTGCCGGATGATCAAGAAGAATCCTAGTCAACTGTTCAACTTGCACAAGAAGTCCGATGAACCCCTCCGAGATTACATCAAGAGGTTCAAAGCAGAAAAGCCAAATATTGTAGGATGTAATGACCAAATTGCATCTTCAGCCTTCAAGAAAGGCCTGCCAGCTAAGCATGACTTATACCATGAGTTAACTATCACTCCTAGTCAGACTTTAGCAGAGGTCTTTGCGACCTCCAAACGCTACGCATTCTGGGATGATGACTGAATCACTGCGAAGAAGTCTACCAAGCAAGCTGACCAACCAGCCAAACAGGCTGGTTAGAGAAGCAACAGGTTTAGCAACAAGAACAGTGCCAAGCGCAAGTCCAAAGGAGACCGCCGGGCAGATGAGAACTTCACTAAGTTTTCCATCCTCATACATCAAATCTTAGCCCAAATGAAAGACAAACCTTGGGTAAGGAAACCACCGCCTCTAAGGGAGGACCCAAATAAAAAGAATGCCCATAAATATTGTGCCTTCCATGGAGGATACGGCCACTACATGAATGGTTGCTTTGCCTGGAAAAGTACCTCGAAGAACTAGTGAGAGAAGGCCACTGCAAGTAATTCATTGTGAAGTAGGTCGTCCAGTAGATTGAGGGCCGCGACTTTGCCAAAGAGCCACCTAGAAGGTCATAAGGATTAACACGATCCTGGCCGACTCTGAGTAGTCTGGGCTAACCAACAAAGAAAAGAATAAGAAGATCAAACAGGCCATTGTGATCTCCCAAATCTCGACCAGCCTCCCACCAACAAAAGACGATCCCTCCCAGGCCACGGTCGACCAAGTCCCCTCAGACGAGGGTAATGCAGCTAACATCCTACAGTTGGCAATCATTCAACAGATGGGTCTGGAAACATAGATCAACAAATTAGCCAGGTCACTAATAGGCTTCAATGGCGCAACAACGGTTACCGTGGGTACGATAGATCTCAACGTCTACTCCCCACCTGTAATCAGCTTGCAAACATTCATGGTCATTGATGAAGTCCCCCCTACAACGATATTCTGGGAAGACCATGGATTGGCAAGATCAACGCCATCACCTCAGCCACACATCAAAAAATCCGCTACTCAATCCCTGGGGGCGGTGTCAGTTGGATCAACAATGATCAGGCAATGGCGAGGAAATGCTAGGCTCATGGGCTGAAAAGAAGCTAGAGAACATAATTCCTCCCTGTGAATCAAGCAGAATTGAAGGGAGTAGAACAAGCAAGGAGAAAGCAAATCTTGTTCCTAATGAACGAGTAGATCAAAAACGAAATGGAATAGCTACTCTCCAATAGCAATCAAAGAATCAGGACCAAGTCAAGGGAATCCATCTGGAGGACTCTCCTGAAGAAGGATGGAAACCCAAAGAAAACGTCGAACTAGTACCCCTTGAGGAGAAGGTAGAGCTTGCAGCCTTCCTCTAGAACAATAAAGACGTATTCGCATGGTTGCTATATGACATGCCAACATCGGTCCCTAGATCATCTGTAATCGCCTACAGATCAACCTAACTATCAAGCCTGTAGTACAGAAGAGACATAACTTCGCTCTCGAGTAGGTTGCCATCATTGAGGTCGAGATTGATAAGCTCCCAACTGCTGGTTTCATTGAAAAAGTATCCTACGCAGAATGGCTGGCGAACGTTGTTCTAGTAGAGAAGAAAGATAAGAGCCTGTGGAGAGTTTGCGTCAACTATACCGACCTCAACAAGGCATGCCCTAAAGATAACTTTCTGCTACCAAGAATTGATCAGCTCGTCGATTCAACTTCTGGCAATCAACAGCTAAGCTTTATGGATGCCTACTCTGGCTACAATCAAATCATGATGCATGAAGACGACAAGGCTACAAGGTCATGCCTTTTGAACTGAAGAACGCCGGAGCAACCTACTAGTCAAAGCTCCCCAGCGAGCAGACCACATTTAAACCTTGCTGGAGTATTCAACCTACTCCGAAATTACAACATGAAGTTGAACCCCGCAAATGCACATTTTGAGTCTCATCCGGCCGAGTCCTGGGATATTTGGTCACCTCCAGATTAAATCAAGGCTATACTCAATATGAAGTCGTATACCAACAAAAGAGAAACAAAGTCAAATGGGTAGAGCAGCATCTCTCAACTGATTCATTTCGAAATTTACCTACAAATGCAATCTATTCTTCAAAGCCTTGAAGAGACAGCAAAACGACAAGTCGGACGAAGAGTGTGAAGTAGCCTTTCAGAGCTTGAAGACCTACCTCACTTTACCTCCTTTACTATCTAAACCGATGCCAGGCAAAGATTTGTTAATCTACCTGGCGGTGTCCGACTCAACTATCAGATCAGCTCTCGTTCGAAAAGAGCTGAAGGCACAACATCCAATATTCTATACGTCAAAGGCTCTCTTTGACGCAGAGACTCGCTATCTGAAAATGGACAGCTAAGCTTCATGGATGCCTACTCCGGCGACAATCAAATCATTTTTTCGCTTGTAGTTTCCACAAGAAAACTAAGACCCTACTATCAAGCTCACTGGATAATTGTCAAGACAGAATTTTGTTTAAGATAGATCCTCCACAGCCTCAATGTCTCTTAGTGACTCATAAAATGGGCTATCGAACTCAGTCAATACAACCTCTCTACAGGCAGAAGACTGCTATAAAAGCCTAGGCTTTAGCAAATTTTGTTGTAGAGTTTACTCCGACAACTAAAGAAGAGGAGCTGGTCACGAAAAACTAGAAAAAATTGAGAGTAGACAATACCTCTTCTGGCGATCCAATCCTGCCTAACGACATGCGGCAACTGCGAGTAGACATAGCATCAAATCACCCTAGCCAAAACTTTGTTGGAACAAGCCATCACACTAGGCTTTCCAGCTTTAAACAACAAAGCAGAATATGAGGCATTACTCACAGGACTACGCCTAGCAAAAAATGTCGATCAAAAGATTGGCCATCTACTCAGACTCCCAGCTGATCACGAATCAAGCCTCAGGCGAGTACATAGCAAAACATCCGAGAATGATCCAATACCTCTTCAAAGTGCAAGGACTTTTGAAAGAATTCCCTACTTTCACCATCCAACAAGTTCCACGGGCAGAGAACACTAATGCAGATGCATTAGCGAGACTAGGATCAGCGCTGGACACCCAGTTTAGACGCTCCATCCAGGTCAAACAACTTGACTGGTCAGGCATTTAAGAAATAAAGCCAAAGTTAGGACCTCAACTGGCAAGACCTTATCATTGATTGCTTAATGAATGGAAATCTGCCAAAGGATAAGTCCAAAGTTAGGAAGGTCCGGCAGAAAGCCGCGAGATACTACATGCAAGACAACAAGCTCATTTGCAGATCATACTCCGACTCTCATCTAGTCTGCATAAAATACCCTCAAACACTTGAGGTTCTCTGCAAAATTCACGATGGTGAGTGTGGCCTACCATGCTCCACGACTCTATCGAATAGGTTAAGATATGTGATCGATACCAGCGGTACAAATCGAGATTCCAAACCTACCTGCCGAAGTCTACCATCCGCAGAATAGTCCGTGGCTATAAATGCAATGGGCCATCATCTAGTGGGTCCCTTACCACGGGCACCAACCAATAAATGAATCGGGCTGAAGCTCTATCCTCTACTAAAGAAGTCAATGTGGAAGGATTTTTCTAAAGAAACATCATCTGCTGGTTTGGCTACTTGCAATCGCTGGTTATCGACAATGGTTCACAATTCATTACAAAGCAGATCACCGCCTTCTTTGCAAAATAGAAGATCAAGCAACATTTGTCCACCCCAAGGTATCCACAAGGCAATAGTCAAGCTAAGACATCTAACAAAATTATATTGGACTGCCTAAAGAAGAGATTAGAAGGAGCCAAAGGGAAATGGGTAAATGAGCTCCCTGGAGTACTACGGGCTTATCGCACCACCAAGTGAAGATCAACTGGTGAAACCCCATTTTCCTTTGCTTATGGGACGAAAGCAGTCATCCCTCCTCACATCATTGTCCCCTCCATAAGCATTTAGGTTGGCAATGTTGAGAAAAACTCCAAACAATTGAAGCTCAACCTCGACCTACTCGAAGGAGAACGCGAGAAAGCCATTGTCCGGCTTGCCTCCAACTAGCAGTAGTTGAAGTCTTATTATGACAAAACGGCCAAGGTTAGACAATTTCAATCGGGCAACCTTGTTCTCAGAAAGACTTTCGTCACTGCACAAAGGCAAGGATCAAAGAAGATGAAACCCAATTGGGAAGGCCTTTACGTGATCAACCAATCCGAGGGCAAAGGAAGCTATACACTTGACACCATGGAAAGAAAGGAGATTCCACGACAATGAAATGTCTGCTACCTCCAAAGATATTATCCATGATGCATCCTTCCTACCTACTCAGTTCCAAACAAATAATTGAGTCATGCACATTTCTAAAGAAGAAAATCAACTACTGCAAATTCCAGAATGTGCCACAAGAAAGACGGTTTCCCATAAGGGAGACGTATGGCGACAACCAAAAGCATCCTTCGGGAGACGCAGCCCACAAGAAGCGTCCTTTGGGAGATGCAGGGTGCCTCAGAATCTCTTAAAGGGAGTATCCAGGTTCCTATATGCTTCATAAAGGAGGCAAAATGCTCCCCAGCTCTTTCTATGTTCGCAGCATTAAACTGTTCATTTTGCACATGGAGCAAGTCACAATAGAGCTTCTCGATGTCTTTACCTCCAATGGCATAGAAGGGAGCAATCCCATTTGTGCAGTCCAAGTAGCCCAACTTGTACACATCCATGATAGCTTTGAACTTGGATTCTTCAGCGGACTTGTGATAGGCACAAAATCTAGCCAGAAGCTTGTCATAATTGAGAGAGATGTCAGCATTCTTGCGCTCAAGACAGAAGTAAGCATCTTTTCAACTGACCAAGTCTGTAGCAAAGGAGTTAAGCTCAGAATCCTTCACAGCAAGGGAACTCTTCAACTCAGATATCATTGCCCTTAATTCAGACGTCTTTTTCTCGTAATGGGTCTACTCGACAGAGAGCTTGCTAGTCAATTCAGGATTCTTCTTCTCCAATTCACTAAGTTTAATAGAAGTGGGGCAACAGCAGACGAGTTTGGAATAGTCTCAGCAACAAAAACTACTCATTTTTTAAGCAGATGAAATGTTGCTTCCCTTTGGTTTTCCAAGTGAAGACTTGAGAAGGTATCAAGATCACTAGCCTGATGGATATGATGAACCAGCTTAGAGCAAGCAGATGGGCTTGACAAGAGGTTCTTCTTTTGCAGATCAGACACTCATGTATTCCCTACAGGGCTAGACTTGTCCACCTTGGGATCAACCGCTGACATCGCAGAAGAGCCCACTATGCCAAGTTTTACTTTACACAACACTACATAGGCATCGAAAAACCTAAAATCCAATACTGTTAGTATATTAGGCATCGGTTTTATAAATAATAAGGCTAATAGTGTATAAAGACATCAACAAAAAATTCAATCTTTGCCTACTGATTAGGGCTGGCAATGGATCGGGTCATATCAGGTTCGTGTCGTGTCTGGATATTAAACGTGTCAAGAATGCTCAACCCGAACCTAACCCATTTAATAAATGTGTCGTGTCGGGTTCGGGTCGTCTTTTATTGTGCGGGTTTTGAGTCGTGTAACGGGTTGATAAATAATAATATGCATGTTACAATAGTCACAACTGAAAAAATTTAAATAAAAAAAACAGAGAGAGGAGAGAAAATATAAGGAAAAGAAAGAAAAAAAAGGATAGAGAGAGGAGAGAAGAGAGAAGGAAAATAAAAAAAATAGAGAGAGAGAGAGAGAGAGAAGGAAAGAAATAAAAATAAAAAAGAGAGAAGAGAAAACTAAAGAGAAGGAAAAGAAGTAAAAGAAAGAAAAAAAAATAAGAGAGGAGAGAAAACTAAAGAGAAGTAAAAAAAGAGAGGAGAAGATAGACGGAAAAGAAAGAAAAACAAAAGAAGAAAAAGAAACATTATAAATATCAAAATATATAGTATATAATCACAAAGTTGTATCTAGCATGGTGGATAAGGTGTTGGAGAGTAATGAGGATGGGTAGGGGTTCGAAACCACATATGTGTGTTTTGAAGTCTCTATTTCTCTATATTTTTTCGAGGGTTGGCGTGTCTTACACTGGTTCACACGACCCGTTTAATAAACGGGTTACACATGTGTTCTAACGGGTTGGCAGGTTGACCCGAAAATTACCCAATTATTAATCATACGGATTCAAGTCATATTTTTTTCGTGCGGGTTTCGAGTCGTGTATTGTCACCCCTACTACTGATGCTATTGATGCTACTTTAGCTTCTATGGTTAAATATACCGATGAGTAAAAGTTTTCAATTTTTTTTTTTTTTAGGTGAACATATAGCCACTCCGATGCCAAAACCATGTTCAACCCGCTATAGTGAATTTTTCACAAAAAATTTTCTTACTCCCTGGCAATTTCAGACTCTCCCTCTTTTTTTTGGGGAAATTTTTAGGGAAATTGACTTGGATAATCACAAAAGATAAACCATAATCAAATATATTCACTTTATAAATTTCATTCGGAAATACTCACTTTGTAACATGAAAGTACCCAATTGCCCTCCATATAAATACATTTGTATTGACCCTTTATCCCCTCAAAAATTCATTTTCTAAAACCCAATTTCTCCCAACTCCTCTCCTCTCTCGCACTCTCCCAAATCTTGCTCAGCCATGACTTCGTAGAAAATAGAGAGTAACGGCCATGGCGACGACGTCGGTGGATTCTCCAAAGTCTGACCCGGACACTGACACTGAGCTCATTACCAATCCAAACCTTAACCCTAACCCCATGGAGTGTTATGCTTTAATTGTTTAATTGTGGTGTTTCTATATTGGAATTTGAGTGGTGCTGATATAGGATTTTGAGTGTTTGACAAAATATGATTTTTGTTAATAGTGTTTTAGGCTTTGCAAAAGGGAGTTAATTTTCTCTTTCTGACTAACGAGCTGTTGGAGTTTTTGGTGAGGTTTGTTTAGTGTTGCTAATGGTTGAGGTATGCTAGTGTTTTGAGATGTGAAATTGTGGTTTTCTCTAATGGTTGAGGTATGATAGTCTTTTGTATTTTTCAGTTCGTATCATGTGGGTTTCTGTTGAGTATTGATATAGTGATTCTTAATATGCTTCTGGATATGTTTTCTGCTGAAATTCCTTATATGAAGTGTATGAATTTTGAAATCGAAATTGTTGCATTTGCCTTATCAAAACCTGATATGGATGCAAATAGGTCTTGTTGCGATTGATTTTATTATTTATCAGAACATGGGAAAGCTGAAAATAGGTATCTTCATGAGATCCTTGACCAAAATTTGAAGTATTGCAAGAGCATTAAGTAGACCTCCCCTGATATATACTGCTTCAGAAAATTTTGGTTGTTCTGTTCACTATTGCCTTCTTTAGGAAGCTTATAAATTACATGTGGAGCTTCTTGAGTCAAACAATTCCACATTACCCCATTATTGTTCTGTGTATTACTGTTATGGATGTTGTAGCTGTACCTAGTTTTGTATTGCTGTTATGGATGTTGTTTGGTTATATTGATTAAGTTCACCCTTTGAGGTGTTTTGATGTCTGGTTTTGTGCCCCTTATTTTGTTTGACAGTTTCTTTGTGCTTTATGCGTTCCACTTTTTGCGATTTTCTCTTGTTGGTGTTCTAGGTTAGGAAGCTCCTTGCCAATT
>NW_007362523.1:101787-120395 GCF_000346735.1 Prunus mume
GGAGTGGGGAACTACACATGCGAGAGAATATCACCTTCATAACACAGCTCATCACTTGGAGGTTCGAGATTGGACAGAAGCTACTAGTTTCTACACGGTTAGAAGATGGCTTGAGGAATGAAGATGCGCCACCAGTTTTGTTCCACCACATAAACATTGTTGTAATAGGAGTGGAATTGGATATTAGTTGTGCTTTGATGTGATCAGTTATTCCTTATTTATTAGTTGTGGTTTCATTAATTAGTAACCATGAAACTAGAATGGATAGAGAAACTGCATCTGTATATGTTTAGCTAATAAGTAGCCTCGCAATGTAAACTCAAGTTTATGTATTGCGCTTTCTTATTATGCCTCTGTTGTTGTCTTAACTCTTTTTTCACCTGTCTTGACAATTATAAAGCTAAAGTTGGACTAAGAGGTTTATGTATTGCCTTCTTGGCACCTTGTTTTTCACCTCTCTCTTTGCAATTATAGAGTTCAAATTGGACTTAGGTTTACGTATTGCCTTCTTATTGCCCTTTTATTGTGTTCCTATTGCTCCTCTATTGTCGTCTTAGCACATTGTTTTTCACCTCTGTCTTTGCAATATCATGTTTAAGTATTGCCTTCTTCTTGCCCTCATATTGCTTTCCTATCATACCTCTATTATTGTCTTAACTCTTTTTTCACCTCTGTCTTGACAATTATAGAGCTGAAGTTGGACTTCCAGGTTTACGTATTGCCTTCTTATTGCCCTTTTATTGTGTTCATATTGCTCCTCTATTGTTGTCTTAGCACCTTGTTTTTCACCTCTGTCTCTGTAATATCATGTTTAAGTATTGCCTTCTTATCGCCCTTATATTGCTTTCCTATCATACCTCTATTGTTGTCTGAACTCTTTTTTCACCTCTGTCTTGACAATTATAGAGCTGAAGTTGGACTTCCAGGTTTACGTATTGCCTTCTTATTGCCCTTTTATTGTGTTCATATTGCTCCTCTATTGTTGTCTTAGCACATTGTTTTTCACCTCTGTCTTTGCAATTATAGAGTTGAAAGACTATCAAGTTTAAGTATTGCCTTCTTATTGCCCTTATATTGCTTTCCTGTTGTACCTCTATTGTTGTTTTAACTCCTTTTTCACCTCTGTCTTGATAATTATAGAGCTAAAGTTGGACTTCCAGGTTTACGTATTGCCTTCTTATTGCCCTTTTATTGTGTTCCTATCGCTGCTCTATTGCAGTCTTAGCACTTTTTTTTTCTTCTTAATGTCTGTCTTGACAAACAAATTGTAGTTAGACTATGAATTCTTTGTATTGCCTCTTTATTCCACTGCCCTTATATTGCACCACAATTCAATTTAAATTTCTAGCCACCTGCTTTACGTGTCTACACCAATCATGCACATAAACATGATACATACGCATTCAGTAAATGTTATAAATACCTGCATCATGATCTATACAATTGGGTACCTACAAGGATACCTATTTCCAAAAACAAAAACAACGACATGTTAGGAACACAAATTTTACATAAAGTTAGGTAGCAAAGATCACTGCTTAATGGAATGAGAAATACAAACTAAACAATTGTAATATCTAAATGATCTGCTTCTTGTTAGTGATGGGGATAGCTTCTTTGCATGTACTTCGATAGTGGCCCTTCACACTGCACCTTGAGCATTTTTTTTTTTCTCGTGAGTCCTCTCCTTTAAAAGGTATTCTTTGCATCTTACGACGGCCCGACATAACCTTTGAAATAGGGGGGAGGACATTTTTGGGAATAACCCATGTCCCTTGAAGTGGTACAGGATAAATGGATTCAACATATGCAGCTGCCCATGTAGCTCGAGTGTAATACGAAGAGGCAAATGAGTATGGGTTCAATTTCAAGTGCTGACATACCGCAATAGCATGCTTGCATGGGAGTTGCTCTAAGTCAAACTTCCTACACGTACAACTATGGTTTTGCAAGTGCACGAGACCATTCATATCACCATCAAGCACATTATACTCCACATCATTGATTTTAACCACATTCATCCTTGAAGCAGCGTCTAATCTCTTCCTCAATTTCTTTTCGCCTAAATCAGGGCACAACATAGATTTACATTTCATTAACAAATCTCGACGTTGACTAAACCAATTCTGAAGCATATTCCTAATTTCCTCGATCAAGTGTACCACCAGAAGCATCCTTGCAAAACGAAGAACTGAATTAATGGACTCTGCAATATTAGTTGTCATGACATTATATCGTTGTCCGTCACAATGGGCTCGAGACCACTTATGGAGCCCTGCACGTACTAGATAAGTTTGCACTCGCTTGTTGTTTATCATGGAGAAATAACGATTGAACTCTGCTAGACGGTAAGACTTAGCTGCCTGCACAAAAAACCCCAATATTGGATCCTGCTTCTTCAACTTAAATGAGGCTTTCATATTGCCCTTCAAGTGATAAAAGCAAACACCATGTGCTGCCTTAGGAAAAGCTCTTTTCAACCCATTTCTATGCTAAGATTTCGATCAGAATGACAACAAGATTCGAGCAAACACCAATTGCACAATGTAGTTTCGTGAAAAACCACTCCCAAGCCCCATCCGTCTCTAAATCTCCAATCCCAAAGGCAAGAGGAGATATATTACGATTCCGTCAAATGCGGTGGCAACAAACAAAACACCTTTGTACTTGCACTTCAAATGGGTAGCATCAACAGCAATCACAGGACGCATTAAGGACTTAAATCCTCTTATGCATGCACCAATTGACATAAAAAAAAATATAAAAAGTGGTTGGCTGCATCAGTCTCAATGTATGTCAAAGTTCCAGGATGTGTACACTCCAATTCATAACAATACGAAAGGAGAAGGGAATATGACTGTTCTGCAGACCCTCTAATTGTTTTGAAACCTAACTCTCGGCTTCTCCATGCTGTAGCATAGCCTATGGTCACCCCAAAATTTGTTTTGACATCTTTCTTGATATCAGCTAGAGTATAAATGGTGCCTGAATCCTTCAATCTCCAATTCACACTGTCGGACAGCAATCCATAATCAATATCTTCCACACTTTTACCATGCACCAAGTGAACCTGGCTTGTATGCATTTGAGTCCAACTTGATTGTTGCGGAGTTTCAGATTGCACTTGTGTAACCTGCACCATGGAGGTTTGGAAATTGCTTTCTCGATGAGGATGCCCGTTTGGTGTAGAGTACGCTTCCTCTTCATTCCTAGGTACACAAAAATCTGCGACTATGTTTTCAACACATTCAAAATTAACATCTTCAACCCAATCTTTCCAATTAAAACCAGTTACACCATTTTCAGTTCCGCTATCCCCAATTACCTCATTCATATCTCTCACAACAATTGCAGGGGGAGCATTGCTACTCCCAATGCTTACAATGCCATTGCAGCCATAAATACCATGTCCTTCTATAATTTTGAGGGTTGCTAATAAAGGGGTTACTTTAGAGGTCATAACGCCCATGTTGTACTTTAGAAAATATTGAACGTCATCATTGTCTTCAACCTTTAGGTGCTTATAGGTAGATGATGATAGAGGAACTGAATACTTTAGTGTGACACAATATTTGTTGAGATCTGCATTCGTGATCTTATAAATGCGGTCAACAAGCTCAGAAAAGGTTATGTTCCGTGATACTATTACGCCTTTAGCCTCGCCACCTTCATAACTCTCAATCTTATCCTTGTGAACCCAGCTTCCGTTGTAGAATACCAATATGCCAACAGTCTCCATTTCTGCAAATAACATCAATAAATCAATCTATTTGCATCCCCATCATAAGGTATACTCATTTCTTTACAATACCAAATTGGAAATCAAAATAAAAAACTTAAGTTCTTAGCAAAACTAACCTAACCCAGAATGTCAGTCAAATCCAATTCAAAGACCTAAAATTTCACACTTAAGCATCTAAATTGAGGGAAAAACTAACCTCACTAACCTATTTCTAGGCTAGACAAACTTAAGATCTGATTTTTATGTTTCGTGTTATTTTGTGCAAAATACTTTATGGGTATTGAAGAAGGGGACAAATATCTTAAAACTCAAAATTACAAACAAGGGTTGCATACCATCAAATTTATTGGCATATATACATATATATTGGCAATTACAAAACAAAGCCATGCATTGGTCTTGAAGTAGCCTATAAAATTCCTCACCCTTACTAGTGCACTCTCAGGAGTGTTCAAAAAGCCAAAAGCAATGAAACCAATGCAGAACTGGTGAACTTGTATGGTGTATAAAGTGAGCTATGAAACCTATTTCAAAATTCAAAATAGAATGAATTACATAAAAAACAGTCCTTTTACTCTCAAATTGCAAATTATTTGCTTGTGAAATTTTTTCCAAAAACTTATTTCCTTTCCTTTCAAACAAACAGGATTAGAAGCCAAACCCCAAAGCCAAACCCCTACAAATCAAAATTGAAGCAAAAACTGACCTAACTAACCTATTTATATGCTAAAGAAAATCAAGATTTGATTTTTATTTGTTGTGTTATTTTGCAAAATGATTCCTGGGTATTAAAGAAGGAGAAAATTAGCTTAGAACTCAAAACTCAAAATTACAGACAAAGGGACAAAGGATCAGAAGAGAGCACCTGGTGGCAATGGGTCTAGCGAATTGCTGTTGTTGACACGTCCTTTTCTATTCCTTATATTTCTTCTTTGTGTAGGCTTTTGAGGGGTGGGCGTGGTCTCCTCTTGAATTAAGGTGCTGGTCTCAAATGCTCTACGAGCGGCAAGAAGAGAAGAGCTAGAGAGTTGGGTTCAGATCAGAAATAAATTTTTGAGAAGGGACAAAAGGTGAATATTGAAGTATTTATATGGAAGGTAATTTGGTACTTTCAAGTTAGAAAGTGAGTATTTGTGGTTCAGTTTTATAAAGTGATTATTTCTGATTAAGGCTTATCTTTAGTGACTATGTAAGTTAATTTCCCAAATTTTTAACTCTCATTCTCTCTCTCTCTCTCTCTCTCTCTCTCTCTCTCTCGCGTGTGTGCGCTTGCTCGCAGTTTCAGACTCCCTCTTTTCTTTTTCAGAAACGATTGTTCGTCATTGATTTCTTCTATGTCCTCCATCTTTGCCGTCGTTGATTTTTTGGGATATTTATCGCTTCTCTCTTTCAACTAAACCTAAATGACCCAAAAAAGAAAGCAAAAAAAACCTAAGTTGGTCATCGTCCTTTCTCTTGCTAAGCTCTTCATCGTCCACCAGCCATCAGCGAGCAATGTCGAAGACGACCACAGTGCCCATCGCCTTCTCCTTCGCAGGCTTCATATCAAACCAAACCTAGAAACCCATAACCCCAAAATCTCAGCCTCTACTCTCTGTCTTTCTCTCCCCTATCTTCCCCTCTGCGATTCCAGATCTCCCTCTCTCACTCGATTCTAGGTATTCTCTTTATAGATCTAATGTTTCATTTTGACGCAGATCTTGATGGTCAGCGTTTTGGATAGAGTTGTGATTATGGTTTTCTTTTTATGTTTACCAATTTTATGGCTTGAATCAATTTGGGTTCAATTTTTTATTTTTATGTTGAATGTGGGTATTTGCTACCATCTCTTGTGATTTTGAGTTCTCCCGGTCTGCTTTCTCCGTAGTTTCATTGGGAGATCATGGGAAAGATCCTATAAGAGGGAGAAGGATTTGCTTAGTTTTGCTTCCTGTTGCCTTGTGGGGTATGGGTATGTCTTTAACTTCAGTGATATTTTGTCACGACCCGACTCCCCTAGCATGATATTGTCCGCTTTGGGTCTGGCTACATTCTCACCAGCCCGCACGGTTTTGTTTCTGGGAGCTCACGAGCAACTTCCCAGTAGGTCACTCATCCTGTAAAATGTTGCTAATAAGTGGACAAAAATTTTGTTCTTCCCGCCATGAAGAGAATGAGGATCTTCTAAGCTATGTAAGTAAAGAAACATTCGGACCAATTTACACGAAAGAATGAAGTAAAACTATTCTCTAATATTGTGTTTATTCGCATTCACAAATCATGCAGGCATGGAAAAATTGGAAGGAAGGGACAGCTTCAAATCTAATAGATCCCACCTTGAGAACTGGTTCAAGAACTGATGAAATAATGAGATGCATCCAAATTGGATTTTTATGTGTGCAACAAACTATTGCCGAAAGGCCAACTATGGCTTCAGTTATTCTCATGCTTACTAGCAGCTCTCTCAGTCTCCCAGTACCCACACAGCCACCCTTTTTTATGATCGAATTGGAGATGTCAGGTGTGGTAGGATGAGATCAGTCCAAGAGCAACTCTGTCCAACAATCGGTTAATGAAGCCTCATCAATTACTGAACTGTCTCCTCGCTAGCAAGTGGATAAGAAGAAGCAAGTGATAAAAGCTAGGGGTCTTACATATTTCTTATTCTTTGCAGACAATGCTTTACATAGGATAATATTTTGGACTACCGAATTATGTGATGTCCTGCGTACTTGTTGATTTTAACGAATTCTATTTCATTTAGTTAATTTTCAGGGTCTTGCTGGGAGGCAAAAATCAGTATTCTTGGAAAGGATGTGAGGTAATCCCTAATGCCTTAACTGATATTTATTCCCACAATTTATTCACCTTCAGATGTTGTCCAATTTCCTTTTTTAATTTTAGTTTTTATTGTTTGTTGGGTCCAACATGTATGGCTGATAATTGAAATGGTTTAAGTTTGGTATTAATTTTACCTTTTTGTGATGTCTGTGCTCTGTTTGTAAGCAATAAAAGCTATCATGTCTACCATTTTGATTGTTTTTCTGCCATTCTAATCTGTTTTTTGGATGAGGTTATGCTGATGTCCAAATAAAATGTTAGTAGCTCTGGATTCACTCTGAACACTATCTTTTGATTGATGTAGCTGTCAGTTTATGGTGGGAAGGTGGAACAAAGTTAGATTTTGGGAAGATTGTTGGGTACATGAAATACCTTTGTGCTCAAGATTTCCACGAATTTTCATGTAACAACCCGATCCTAAATTATTAGTTAAACATTAAATTATTCAAGAAAAAAGACAATTTTACCCCGGGAATATTGAAATGATTTAAGAGTTGACTTTTATTTGGGGGAGATTAAATGATTAAAATAAGAGGAAATAAATTTAAATGAAAAAAATAAATTGAAATAAGCAACAAAATAAAATGATTTGAATTAATTAAGGTTTTTGAAAATTAAAGATATTATTTAATAGGCTTAATTATGTACATGCCCCCTGTGCTTTCCAACTTATCTCAGATTACCACCTGTGTTTGCAAACGGCTCAAAGTACCCCCCAACGTTTAAAAAACCGTCTCACGTTACCCTTTCCGTCAGTTTTTTTGAAGTTCCGTTACAAACGTTACTGTTGATCCCCCCAAAATTCTAGAACAGCAGTCCATCCCTTTTGTTACTGTTCATCGCTTATTTACCCTCCAAAACTCAGAAATTTCTCATAACCAACACAACTAGCAGCAAGAACAGCTCGAGAGGTTGAAAAACCATACCTGGATCGAAGCATATGGTGCTCGAAATCGCCTGAACGAGCGATGGAGATTTTGGGTAAAAATTGGCCAATTTCTTGCTTTTTTCGGCGATCCAGACGGCGGTTGGTAGCGGATGAGATGTGAGGGTGGTAGAGAATAACGTGCTGATTTTTTTGATACCCATGTCGTCGCTTGGGGTGGCCAGAGGAGGAGATGGCAGCCCAAAAACTGGTCGGATGAACAATAACAAAGGGGATGGGTTGCTGTTCTGGAATTTTGGGGGAGATGAACAGTAACGTTCATAACTTCAAAAAAACTGATGGGTTTTTTAAATGTTGGGGGGTTACTTTGAGCCGTTTGCAAACATAGGTGGTAATCTGAGATAAGTTGGAAAGCACCGGGGGCATGTACATAATTAAGCCTATTTAATATAAAAAGGGGCAAAAAGGTCATTTTAAGTTCGGGAAGGAATTTGGAAATTCTGGTTGGACTGTTGTATAGAGCACATCGAAATGAGTCAGTAGACACGTAGTGGACTCGAATCGGAGTTCTAACGAAGAAATGGGGATCAAAAGAAATGTAGTGGCTTAATCGTAAATATTTAGAAGTTCAGCTTTTTTTAAACCCAGAATTTCTGCATTTGGGGGAGCTGGACCAGCTGACTTCAAGAGGTGATTTCTCTCAACTCCGACCACGAATTCAAGCAAGACCGGTCCCGTTAGAACCACCACACTTCCCTCTTCTAGCCCCAGCCCTTCGCCGCCTCGATCCGCAGCCGTAGTCGCCGGAAACAGCCAAGAAACATGTGGTTTTGGATAGTTTTTTTCGTAAATTTTCAACGGCTCGTTCTCCCTCCTCCGGCCACCGTTTCATGCGAGTGAGGTATGCTTTCTCACCTATTTTTCATGATCAAGCTGATGGTTGAGTAGGAATTTATCAATTTTTAGCCTAGGTAGTTTGATTTTCGAATTGGATTTCAGCCGGTTTTGGGATCGCGGTTCCTGCCATTGCCGGTCACTTTTTGAGGTACGTCCAAGACAAAAGTGGTTCCAAATAGGGTGTTTTACCTAGGATACGAAGCTGAGTTTCTAGATTTGAAGATTTCCAGTTGCCGGAATTTGATCAAGCCACCCACGCGCTGCCGGCTCGTGTGGCAGCGCATGGGAGACTTGGTGAGGTCACTCTCAGTCCTAGAATGATCCTCGTGTTGTCATGAGTGCGTAGGAATTCATGGATCTCAATTCAGACAAAGTTTGAGCCCCAATCGGATCTTGCATATTGTGCGATTTTTGAATTTGATACATTTGAATTGTTGGATCGTAGTTATCTTTGTATATGTCATCTAGATAATTCCAGGATCGTGTAGAAATTGACGGATTGTGAACCGTAGTCCCGGATACTCCGAAAAGGCCAGCCCTAGGGCTGGGGTTACAGAAACTGTTTGATCGTGCGATCGTGACCGTCTGATCGAGACCAAACTATCCGGACATGTGTCCTAGGCATATTGGGACCTTTAGGGACTTTTGGATCGAAATTTTGACGTCGTGGACCCCACGGGGTCATGGGTTGACTTTTCGGGACTTTATCGCTTTTAAGTCTTGAGGTACTTTTAGACTGCTCTAGACCTTGGGAAAAGCTACTGTGAGCATAGAAATGACTTTAAAGTTGGTGCACGTACTTCTAGGAACCCAGGGCCAGGGTTTCAGATAAAATAATGATGATGTGCTCTATGGTTGTGTATGAGCTTGTTGGAAGTTCATGTACGTGCGAGTGTTCATTGGTTTAATTATTGCATTAATTTCATGGATATAAATGATCCCGGAATGGGCATGCATAATAGGAAGCATATTCTACTATGCAAGGGTATATCTAAGGGTTATTTCAGTGTTTGGGAATAATGCTTAAGTGGAGCTGAGGAAACCTCTAAGAGTATTGAGTATTTAATTATATGTTTATTTATCACTTGTTTATGCATTCATATGGGAAATTGTGTTGTAAGATTATAAATATAATATGGAATTGTATGTTAATTAGATATTGATATGGTTAACTAACTAGCTAAGTATTTAGTATATATATATATATATATTCAGTAGTTGAAAAAGATGAATCATATCTCTTGGCTTTTATGAAATTGTGGTGTATATGTATATGTATATATTTTAAGTTTAGTTGAGAACCAATTTATTGAAAGTTTATATAAATGACGGGTTATGGTTTTCAAACCCACCACGAGGGTGCCCCCTAGTTACTTTGAAACAGTTTGGTTATTTTGACCATGAGTTTCGAGGACTCCTAAACCGTGTGGTGCGAGGATTGCGGCTCAGATTGAAGTGTTATCTCTAAGACCTGCAAGGAATGCGGCTCGGATGGACTTGGTGTCTCCGGGACCTGCGAGGATTGCGGCTCAGATTGGAGTGTTATCTCTAAGACCTGCGAGGAATGCGGTTCAGATGGACTTTGTGTCTCCAGGACCTGCGAGGATTGCGGCTTAGACTGAAGTGTTATCTCTGAGACCTGCGAGGAATGCGGCTCGGATGGACTTAGTGTCTTTAGGACCTGCGCGGATTGCGGCTTAGATTGAAGTGTTATCTCTGAGACCTGTGAGGAATGCGGCTCGGTTAACTTTATGTTTTCGAGACTTGAGAGGATGGAATTGACGGTATTAAAGGAATTGACGGATCAGAAATGGGGGTACACCTAGGTGGAGAGAATTTAGATTTTAAAATGCTTTTAAATTAAATTGAGGATTTTATATGGTTACCATTATTTTCTGAAGCGTCACATTTGTTTTACAAGTGTTAGATGGAAATATACATATAGATTCTAATTAAGTTGTTGATATATATATATATTTATTTATGAACCTTATGTGAGTTTCAATACAAGGATACAAGGGTCTTCGAAGCTTATAAATCTTTAACTTATTTTATTTTATTATGTTTATTTATCTTTATCTCTTGTTATTCTATATAGTATTAAATAGCTTAAGTTTTTCTAGCATATTTTGCCCCACGAGGCTTAGAGATATCCAGATCGTGGGAGCGGGGATTGCAGGTCAGGTTGACTAGATGTCTCCTGAGTCCAGCGAGGATTACAGGGCACGACGTGTCACCAATGGTGTCACGAGGAAATGGATAGTGATGGCTTTCCAAGTGTGATTACCTGAATCTAAATGCTTTTATTCATTCATCTAATTATATATTGCCAAGTGAGTAATGTCAGGAAGCTTGGAACAGGAAGTTGAGATGAAATATGAGAACTATGTGTGGCTTGATCCCTTATTAAGGGTACGTAGGCAACCTAGGGTTCTAGGTGGAGCCACGAGGGCAAGCAACTAAAGGTAGTCCAGCTAAGTTATTGTAAATCTAATGTTGTTCCGATGATGTTCTAAGAAATTGAATTGAGTGTTGTTAGAAGGATAATTTATTTGATATATGGAGGCCTGAGGCCAGAATGAGTTGATGCTTGGTTTTATTGAATATAATTCAATACATGCTGAAGCTTGAGGAATTGTAAATGTTTGTTGATAGGTAGAAACTTTAGGAAATGTTCAATTTACTGAGGAGACTGTCGAATTTTCGGTAGAAGTCAAACTTGAGATAAATTGTATTTGAGTGGAAGGGCAAATAGGTCATTTGTGCACGGCATACGCCAAGTGTCGGACATACATAGGGTTCAGCTCGAATTCCAAAGTGGAAATTGGGTCAGGTCCTGTCATTTCAGGTGTCTAGGGGTTAAAATAATAGGGTAGCTGTTATGACAGAGGTTTGTGCAGCTTTGCTTTTGAAGACAGTTAACATGAAGAAGAAACCGAGGACAGTTTTGGAAAATACTCAGGTTTTTCAGCACAGTCCAGATAGGAGGAAAAGGAAATTGGATTCATCAATCTTAGGCCCTGTTTGATTTACTTGTGTTCCACAATCTGACTATATATATTTATAATTATCCCTATACTAGGAATTGTTTTTCCCCAATTAATTTAAGTACCACATCTATACAACTTTAAGCAGAACATAAAAAGCTTTTTCTCTATCGTATTCAAAGGTAAAAGCTATGCTGTGGATTGCAGGTGATATTTGGTGTTAAACCGAGGGAAAAGAAGAAGTTCATAACGGAACTTCAGAAGGATCGAAACATTGTAGCCATGGTTGGTGATGGAATTCATAATCCAATATAGATGACAAAGAATTTAAAAATCAGCCCCTTTGTTTGTTTTAAGGATTTGGAGCGGACAGTGCAGTGGCGGTGTGAGGTCGTCTCTGGTTTTTGGTAAAGGTTGAGACTTTAGGGTTTTTTTTTAAGTGTTTTTTTTCTCTGTTTTTCTGTTTGGTGAATGGGAATTGTTTTTCCCTGAAAGTGCCGGCCATGGGAAAATCGTTCAAGGACTCTCTTAAAGCCCTTGAAGCAGATATTCAACACGCCAATACTGTGTAAGTCTAAGTCTTTTTCTTTATTTAGCAATCAACTCCTCTGTAGATTTAAGATTTTTTTAAAAAGATTTCTCAACTTTTTTGTTTACGCTCTCTAAAACTTTATAATTCTTGTTTTCTGGAATCATCTTGTGTTTTTGGGACCAACCCAAATGAGGGAAAAAAAATATTGAAAGAAGCCAAAGTATAATTAGGGAAACTCTACAGTAGCTTCAGTTGAATGCCCCTGTTTGGGTGCGTGAATGAATTTGGAAAGATCAATAAATAAAAATTGTGCTTGAGCTGGTGCTATGAAAATCACAGTTATTGGCATTAAAAGAAAAAAAGAAAAAGAAAATAGAAGAGCCATTGCAATTTGCAGAGGCCCCATCTCTTAATTAAACTCTATACACGTTTGTTTTGGTTATTACATTTGCTTTGACAGTGTATGGTGGCCACCCAATATTTTGGGCAATTGGGTCTTCCCTAATCCATTAGATTTGTACTAAAAATTCAAAATGTGCAATAACTTGATTTGTACCATGTATAAATGCTGTAGATTTTATTTAATTTGTGCAATTATGTCACTTTGGTGATATAATAATTGTTGAATGCTTGTTAATCAAATGCTTTGCTGGGCCATTGTTTTGTTTAGGGCTTTAGATTATCCAAGGGAGAAAGATGGAGCACGTCTCCAGATGAGACTATCCTACTGTCCAGCGGCAAACTTTTCCCCTTACTTGTCCGGTGAACTGACTGTCACCTTGATGGGGGCCCTTGGTTTGCTCAGAATTCTTATTTATATGGTATATTTCTTTTCTTTTTTAAATTGAGTTCTATGGGTTATGTCAATGCTCGTTTCTGTTTTTGTACTTAGAGATATAGAGCCAAGAGAGGAGAAGGAGATGAGAAAGCCAAGCGAAAGATAATTTAAAAAGTTGAAATAGTTTTTAGTTTTTAGATTAGCACATGTTGTTCATTTCTTTTTCTCTTGCTCAGCTTTTTCCACTCCATCCTCCTCCCTTCCCTCCTAAAAAAAAAAAAAATTATATGTTAGCAAAAGAGCACATAATTTTTTTTTTCTTTTCTGTGTAGTACTTTTTTTTTGTGGAATGCTTTGTAATTTCATTATTCAGTTTCACCATTTTTAATTCATTCATATCATATGTCCCTAATATTAGATTCCATTTTCAGAAAATGTAGTGAGTTTATTATGACTTCTTATTTGGGTGTGGCAATGTGGTGGATCTGTGCAAACGTATCCAGTTGGAAAGACCACCATGTCAATTTATGAAAGGAAGGCCAGCATCAGAGAATTTTATGGTGAGTGATGAAGTAAAGATGAACTTTACCAATGTAGTAACATTTGTAGGCACATGCATAATACTAAAAGTTTGATCTTCTTGGGAGGCTGTGAGGGGGAAAAGGCTGGGAGGCAAGGGATGTATTTTTTTCCTTCATTGATATTTATGGATGTAATTTGTGTTCACATGTTTTTCTTTTCATGGACAGGTGTGATATTTCCTTTGCTGCAGCGTTAGCTTCATCTATATTGTAATGAGATTCCATCATAACAGGGCAACTCATTGTAAAGGTTTATTATCAATATACAATACTTTCTCTATGATAAAACAGTTTGTGTGGCTCTTTGTTATCTATCTTTTTTTGAATATTTTAAATTAGAGGGTTAAATAGCAGCTGAGTTGCAAAGTTGGCCCATGATTGAATAGATTCCTGGTGAAAGTAATTTATACATTTTTTTTAATCTTATATGCTATTTTTGTTTAATTTCAGTATGCGAGAAGTGAGAAGAAGAACAAATTTTACACTCAAATGCAATTGGACGAGATTTGAGATGAATTTTGGTTTAATGGCAAGAGAACTCATAAGTTTACCTATATATGTATGTTTTTTGATGTTGCAATGGCAATATATATGAAATGGATGTGATGTCTCTATATTTTGGTCTATTGTGTATAACAATCTCAGTTTTGCCATAACAACTAAAGTTAAAAATTAAAAACAATATCAGCACTCCATGAGAACTGAAGCCTATAATCAGAAGGGTTAATAATATTTGTAGAAAGTCACACTATTTATAGGCTTTCCACTTCAGCATAAACACAAAAAACGAAGGCGTAAAGCAAAATTTGCCACACCAGTAGCATCTTTTTTGATGTGGTAAGTCATAACATGCATCAGTAAAATTAAAACACTTGATGCTATAATGAGTATTTAGCATAAGTGCTAATATATTCCCAGATGCTGTTAAAGGATTAGGCATCGGAGGTCAACGCTCTTTTGGCACATGGTAACAACTTACGCATTGGATATTATGTAAATAGCGATGCCGTAAATAATCTTTAGCAATGGATAATATCGGAAGCGTATGACTATATCATACGCATCGGCTCCCAATACTTCGGTTCTTAGGTACCTTTAGCAACGGATAGTATCCGTTGCTAAAAGTCAATTTTCACATAGTGACCCTTCACCTGTGCTGATGACTCTCTCACCTTCTTAGCCCCCGCCAACCTCACTTCCAAAGGATTCAACAACGCTAAATCAACCCCACATTTTGCTACTCATGACTCAACAGCTGGATCTTGATGGTTGGGCGGATGAGCAGACCTCCAAGTACGACCTTCATCCTTCAATTAGTGTAGACGACCTGAACTTCAGAGAGGAATATCTGCATCTCTTTGCCTCTCAGCAGGTGAACTAAATAGCGCACAGACCATTTTGCAGAGCAAATCAAGGTCTCAAAGTATGTTAGCAGAAGGCTTGAGTGGAACATCCTGAGCGTAGCGCATACAACCAATCTTCTTGCTATCTACACCGACGAGATGTTTAACCCTAGCAGATGATAGGGGAGCAACTCTTACTTATGTTTTCTTAGCAGAAGAGATCCTTGACTTCTTCCTCAACAGAGACGCATCCTTCGCCCGCGAAGTCATGACTTCATTTCTTAAAGACTTGACATCAACCTTCCTTTTCTAAAGGGTCCGGCAAAACACTCCTCTTGTCCAGCCGAGATATCTTCCTCAGTAGCCACCAGTGGCCACCATGGCACCAACCGTGGTCGGCCACCAGTCACGACGACAACCAGCTTGGTCCCACCCAACTGGTCCTTGTTGCTAAAAAGAGAAGACAAAGAAAAAATATACGTGCTTGACTTACCTTGAGATGCATGGCAACTCCTCTCTTCAACAAGCAGTACAAATTCTCCAAGATCTCCCTTAAGCTAGAAAGTAGAGAAGTTAAGTTTGCGATGTGAAGAATAGTGAAGATAAGCCATGCATTTATACATGTTGGGGATCATAGGTCAAGAAGTAATTGCAAGCCCATTCCCCCAACTCCAAGAACAGTCAAAAGCCCATTCCAACTAGGAACCCAATTTTAGAAAATTAGCAAGTCAAATACTTTCTCCACTCAGGAGCCCAAGTCACAGAAGGAAGCCCAATTATAGCTGGACAACACAACAATCAATCCACATCTCCTACATGCCACCACGCGCCATGCAGAAGCTCGGGACATTTGTGGAAGCAAAATATCTACGGATCCTAGGTCAAATAATTAAGCCAATCAATTTGGGAATTATTTGGCCTAATTGGGAGTTATTTGATTTAATTGGCAATTATTTGATTCTTACCATAATTAGGGATTTGATTTAAATCAAATTCCTAATTATGTCAATCACTTCAAATTGGGGAAGAATAATTCCTTTTCATCTATGGAATTATTCTTCCGAAATCCTAGCCTCCGAGGCTCCCATAAATACATGGCTACACCAAGGGTTAAGGTATGTCTAAACTTCTGTCTGAAACTCTACAAAAATTCCATTTCACAAACCCTAGCCGCCAAGACTCTCTCTCTCTCTCTCTCTCTCTCTCTCTCTCACACACACACACACACACACACACACACACACACAAGGCTTTGGCCACCACACAAGGCTCTGGCCACCCCGTTCCTACCATACATACATCTCCGTACCCTTTTGTTAGCTATTGTTTTCCTGACACTTGAACTAACTTAGACATCGGAGGGCCTTTAGCCAACATCTACCAGGTGTGGTCCTCTTATTCTGATTTGTTTGCAACGGAATCTTAGACGAATATTCTTGTGGGATGAAATTTGTCCCACATCCATCTCAAAAAAATAATGCATGGACAAAAGATTCTTTTTTATAGCAGGGACACATAACACTTCATTAAGGACCAAAGACCCATTTGACATTGACAAGTGAGATTTACCAATATGTGATATTTGTAATGAATTTCCGTCACCAACAATTATGGAGTCTGTACATGTATATGGCTGAACATTAGAGAGAGAGATGAAGGATCTGAGGTCATGTGATATGTTTCCCCTGAATCAGTGCACCAATTTGTAACCAAGTGACTGGGTGAATTAACTTGACCGGGTGATGAAACAGTCGCATTATTGGTTTTAGCAAGGTATGCAAAGTATCCTCGTTCTGGACAGACCCTTGAGGTATGGCCAACTTTGTTGCACTGTTGACAAATCACTGAAAACTGATAATTTTGTTGCTGAATCGGTGTTGGGAGCAATGGAGGACGAGTATCTGATGAGACCTGATGTGAATAATTCGGATGATGAATTCCCACGTTGCTGATCGATGTTTGATTTATTCCAGCTTCCTCTTTGACTGTTTTGGTTCCAATTGTGGTCTCTGTAATTGTTACCATTACTCTAGTTTCTGTCACGATTTGAATACCACCCTTGACCTTGTCCACGGCCACGTCCTTGTCCTTGATAATTTTTGTTTGAGTGGTTATTATTGTATTGCCTTCTGTCTGAATTTTCATGCTGATTTGTCAATCGATCTGCTACTAGAGCCATCCCTGAGGAAAGGGAAACAGAAGACATCTTCTTGATTAATTGTTCCTCCTGAATGAGAAGGTCATATAACTCATCAAAAGAAAGCGAGGAGCGCAAGTGAAGGAATGTTGTGAACTGCTTATAGTCGTGACCTAGCGCATCGAGAATATACTCGATAAGCTTCATCTGTAATTTGAGAACCAGCAGCAACAAGAGAATCATAGAGGGATTTGGCATGCATCAAGTACTCAGCAATTGTTTTTTTATATTCTTTCTTCAAGGTCCGTATTTCATCTCGCAGGGTATGAACATAAGTCTTAGAGAGAGGAAAGAGTCTCTTATCAAGGAGAGACCATGCTTCTGATGATGTCGTACAAGGAATAAGAAGCGTTTTGATTTGTGGGGATGATGTGGCCTTGATCCAACTCAACACAAGCTTGTCTTTGGAGTAGGCAGGATTGATGGAGCCATCTGCTAGTTTCTTTTCAAGTCGTACATCACTTTTCACAACTTCCTCTAGGTCATGAATCTCTAGGATATCCTGAAATTGAGACTTCCAACACAAATAGTTACCACGATCCATGGGTGTGGAGAAAAGATGAGAAATATTGAATAAGGTAGGGAGTGATGATGTTTGGTTTGGTCATGGTTGTGGATGAATTTTTTCGTGAGATTTGGGAGTCTACGTACAGAAAAGGAAATAGAAGAAGATGGAGTGGGAGTCATAGGATCTAATATCGAGTGGCGTTAGCCCAGATGGGGTCAGATACCATACAGAAAAATTAGAGCAGTGTAGAAGAATTAGAACATAGCAAATATATAGATCGATGACTATTGATTTCTATTCATGCTTGCTTTATACAATTACAGTTTGACTATTGATACAACACATATGGTAATATTAGTCCTAGAAGGTAACAAGATAACAAAGATTACAAGAGATTGATATAATTCCTGAAATCATGTATGATCAGTAGAGTGATATGAGGATGAGAAATTCAAGGCTCTGATGTCGTGGTGATTTGTAATATTAGCATGATTGGATGCATCTTTAGTGTTGTTCTATTCAGAATATATATATTTAATGACAATCATAATTATTTTGTCAGATCATGTTCTGCTCTTTGCTTGGCACAATTTCCTCCTGGTGAATGTGAATGGCCAGATCATGTTCTTCTCTTTGCTTGGCACAGTTTCTGTTATTATTTTGAAAGGTTTTTAAATTTTAACGTTTTGATTTTGTTTTAATATTTTGGTTGTTTTCTTTTATTTATTATGGGAGTTACAATTGTTTAAATTTTCAATTTTATTTTCTATTCATTGCCTTAATTTTTCTGGTTAAATGCGTCTGGAGGTTACAAGTATTGGATGCCTATAAAAGACCACTCCTCCTTCACATTTGAACACACCACAATCAGATTTCTCTATTATCATACTTTCATATATTCCCTATTTTCCATATTATTTTGGGCAGCGGTTTTGTGGTTTGGATATTTCTATCTGACTGTGAACGTACTCATAGCGGACCTTAAGCCAACATATTGGAGTCGTATCTTGAAGTCTTGTAAACCGTCATTACTTGCACGTAAGGAGGCTACAAAGTCTTTAAGACAGCTTCTTTGACGTGCTTTCACTATAGACTATATCAGGCTTGCTTTCTTAATCTTAACTTATTTTATTTATTTATTTATTTGTCTCTTTAATTTTACTTTACTGTTAAAGCTTTGTCTTATATATTATTTATATCTAAATGTTTGAAGAAGAATTTTATAAACAATTTTTAATATAGTAAATTTGGCTTACACCCTTCAAATTCAATTTGCCGTACTTAAAACCCTTCACTTTTTGTTCCTATAAATAATACCCAATTTGTATAAGTAAAAA
>NW_007362523.1:122496-133872 GCF_000346735.1 Prunus mume
TGGAGATAGTAAATGTGGTGGTGCAAGTGGTGGAGTTGGATGTAAAAGTGGAGGTGGTGTTATTTTTTTAAAATAAATGATGATATTTTGAGAATTAAAAAAATTCATTAAATGTTCATCTATGCTTCTTTTGAAAGCAGCTTTGAAAAGCAACCCAGAGTCAGCTTTTAAAAGCTGCTGTCAAAAGGCCACTGCTTTTAAAATAATCGGGATATTTTAATTTTACCAAACACCTTAAACTGCTTAACTTTAAAGTTAAGCAGGTTTTTGGCCAAAAAAAGCAATCCCAAACGGGGCCTTAAAAGTTAATTAAGTACACTAGATTTTGTAACCGCTGTTTTAAGACAAAATTGAAGTGAAATATCTTGTCATTGTTGTAAAAGTGAATCGAGAAAGTAAAAGTAGGAGTAGTTCTTAATAGCTCAATGCTCAAGTGTCTTATTCATCTTTAGTGCCTACTATTTATAGGCATAGGAAATACTTCACCATTTACCACCCTTAAGTAGTGGGTTACAAAACATAATAACCAATGATAAATATGGTATTTAATGCATAGGTTACAAACCTATAAAGATAGGTATAATGATGGGTATAATGGAGGAGTTACAATGGACTTATGATGGGCATCCATAACTTTTGATGCTACAACACTCCCCTTTGGATGTCCACCATGCATGGAGTATGTCTCATTAAAACCTTACCAGTAAAACCCGGTGGGACAAAACCTAGGCGAAGGGAAAAGAGTACATATCAATGTGTAATATAGAACGTGTGACATTGCCTCATTAAAACCTTGCCTGGAAAAATCCAGTGGGATAAAAACCAGAACAAAGGAAAAAGAGTATAGTGTGAAGGTCTCAATTATGACATGCTCCCCTTGATGCTGGCAAAAGATTCTTGAGTTGACGCATTCTAATATGGTTGACCATCTTTTTGAATGTTGTAGTTGGCAGTGCTTTTGTGAATAAATCTGCAAAGTTGTTGCTGGATTGTATTTGTTGAAGATCTATGTCACTATTGTTCTGAAGTTCATGCGTGTAGAAATTCTTTGGAGAAGTGTGCTTGGTTTTGTCACCTTTGATGTAGCCATTTGTGATTTGAGCAATACAAGCAACGTTATCTTCATATAGTAATGTTGGAGAATTTTTGATTGATGACAACCCACTTGTTTCTCGAATATGTTGTATCATAGATCTCAGCCATATACATTCCCGGCTTGCTTCATGCAACACTAATATTTCAGAATGGTTTGAAAAAGTGGCGGCTAATGTTTGCTTTACAGACAGCCATGATATAGCAGCACAACCATAAGTGAACACATACCCTGTTTATGATCTAGCTTTGTGTGGATCAGAAAGATAACCAACATCAGCATAGCCAACTATTTGGGATTTTGACCCTTTTGAATAAAATAAACTCATGTCAGTTGTTCCATGAAGATACTGTAGTATATGTTTAACACCATTCCAATGCCTCTTAGTTGGTGCAGAACTATACCTTGCTAATAAGTTGACAGAAAAAGCTATATTAGGCTGTGTACAATTTGCGAGATACATTAAAGCTCCAATTTCCATGAAGATACCGTAGTACATGTATAACACCATTCCAATGCCTCTTAGTTGGTGCAGAACTATACCTTGCTAATAAGTTGACAGAAAAAGCTATATTAGGCCATGTACAATTTGTGAGATACATTAAAGCTCCAATTGCATTAAGGTATGGTACTTCAGGACCAAGTAATTCTTCGTTATCTTCTCGTTGGCGGAAAGGATATTTCTTTTACATCAAGTGATGGAACAACCATGAGGCTACTTAATGGATGCACTTTATCCATATAAAATCGTTTAAAAACTTTTTATGTATATATTGATTGGTGGATAAAGATTCCAGTTGGTAAATGCTCAATCTGTAGGCCGAGACAAAATTTAGTCTTCTCAAGATTTTTCATCTCAAATTCCTTCATTAAATAAGCAGCAGTATTTGTAAGCTCTTCAGGAGTTCCAACAAGGTTTAAATCATCCACATATACTGCAATAATAGCAAATCCACTTCCAGATATTTTAATAAAAACACATGGACAAATTGAATTATTTACATATCCTTCTTGTATAAGATATTCACTAAGGCGGTTATGCCACATTCTTCCAGATTGCTTTAATCCATACAAGGATCGTTGTAATTTAATTGAATACATATCATGATATTTTGGATCATTTGCTTTAGGCAATATAAATCCTTCTGGGATCTTCATATAGATATCATTCTCAAGTGATCCGTATAAGTATGCAGTAACTACATCCATAAGTTTCATATCAAGTCTTTATGTAACAACCAAACTAATCAAGAAACATAATGTGATTGCATCTATCACAAGGGAATATGTCTCCTCATGATTGATTCCAGGTCTCTGTGAGAAACCTTGTGCTACAAACCGTGCTTTGTATCTTACAATTTCATTTTTCTTGTTACCCATTTGTATCCAATCGGTTTCACACCTGCGGTGGTTGGACTACTGGTTCGAATACTGTACAATTTTCCAAGGAATTTAATCGCATCTTTCCATTTTGGCCAATCCTCTCTATGTCGACAACAGTTTTTGGTTCAAGATTCTCATTATCTTTTTTAATTTCTATAGCAACCATGTAGCAAAGACATCATCAGCAATAGTTTTCTTTCTATCCCAACTTTCTCTTGTACTCATATAATTGAAAGAGATCTCTTTTGACGTATGTACTTCTTTTGGTGTATGTGCCTCTATAGGGCTATATCTTCATCAATTTTAAACTGGTCAATTTTTGGTTCATCAGGAGTACTAATTTGTTTTGGATTTTTATCTTCTTCTGGAATAGGCACTTCTTGTGTCATTTTCTTTCAGGGATTTTTATCTTTAGCACCAACAGGATGACCATGCTTCAAGATGAGACAATGATGATGCATTCCTTATAATTTCACATCGTTCTTCAGGAAGCGGCACCTTTTCTCGCCCTAACGACGGGAAAATTGTCTCATCAAAATGGCAATATGCAAAGCGTGCTATAAACATATCACCCATCAGAGGTTCAAGATATCTAATTATGGATGGAGAATTGAATCCAATGTAAATTCCAAGATGTCCTTAAGGGCCCATCTTAGTTCGCTTTGGTGGAGAAATGGGAACATAAACAACACAACCACAAATTTTGAAATGAGAAATATTAGGTTGTTGGCCCAAAACAAATTGTAATGGAGAATATTGATGATATGTAGTTGGTCGGATGCGAACCAAAGATGCATCATGCAATATAGCATGTCCCCAAACAGAAGTAGGTAATTTTGACCTTAAAAGTAAAGGCTGAGCAATCATTTGAAGGCGTTTGATAATGGACTCTGTTAATCCTTTTTATGTGTATGTGCAATCGGATGTTCAACACCAATGCCAATGGACATGCAATAATCATCAAATGCTTGAAATGTAAACTCACCAGCATTATCAAGACGAATTGTCTTAATTGGATAGTCAGGAAATTGTGCCCTTAATTTGATTATTTGAGCAAGAAGCTTAGCAAATGCAATAGAACGAATAGAAAGTAGGCAAACATATGACCATCTTGATGAAGCGTCTATTAAGACCATAAAATAATGAAATGGCTCACATGGTGGATGAATAGGTCCACATATAAATCCCCTAGGATTCGTTGTAAAAAATATTGGGGATTAACTAGCAACTTTCAAGGGAGATGGTTTAATAACCAATTTTCCTTGTGAGCAAGCCTGACATGGACAATCACTAGATAAAAGAATCCTCTGGTTCTTCAATGGATGACCATGTGAATTTTCAATTATTCGACGCATCATTGTTGACCCCGGATGGCCAAGTCGGTCATGCCAAAGCATAAAAAGCTTTGGATCACTGAACTTCTGGTTCGTTATGATATTTGATTCTATTGCACTTATAGTTCCATAATACAAGCCAAATAAGAAAGCTGGAAGTTTTTCTACTACATGCTTCTGGCATGAAACAATAGAAGTACTAAGCAGATATGACACATGTGCGTGTGCGTGTCCAACACCTAGCAGGTGCCGGGTACTTTTGACCAAAATGCCCTTTTAAGTTTCCAAAATGCTTTTCTTCAAGTCTGACTTCTGCTGAAAATTCGGCAGAGTCTCCCTTGTAAGTCACTCGTTTCCCAAAATTTTTACCTCACTTGCCAGAGACGGTGACCGAAAACGGCCGAAACAACGTCATGAAATTCAAAGAGAAAACTGGCGGTTTTCTCTAGTTTCTAGCGAATTGCTAGGCTGTCGGCGTCTGGGGTGCGGAGTAATGGTAGCTGGGGTGATGGCAGTTCAGATGGTACCGGTCCCGTGGCTGATGGAGAGATATGGCGGCGGTGGGAAAGCCAAACCCAATCGCTGTTGCAGTCGGGTTACGTGAATTTTGATCATATCTTTCTCATTTCAACTCGGATTTGAGCCCACTACATGTCTACGGACTCATCTTAATGTGCTCTACACAACGGTACAATTGAAATTCCCAAATTCCTTCCCAAATCAAAAGCCAACTTTTATACTAATAAAATATTCTAGGGGCAAAATTGTCTTTTATCTGAATAAATTAATAATTAAAAATTTATTTAGGGCCGGGTTGTTACAAGATATTCTGTATTCCCCTTATTTGTAGTTTCAATATGAAACCCATTAAGACATATATCCTTAAAACTAATCTGATTTCTTCTGGATATGACAAAATATAAAGCCTCTTTGATACAAATGTGTGTTCCTCCAGGTAATATTAAACTGGCTCTTCTAGAGCCTTCGATTAGCTTTGTACTACTTGAAATTGTATTCACATTGGCTTTTGCTACTTTTAAGTTTGAAAAATATTTCTTATCCTGAAGGATTGTATGTGTTGTTGCACTGTCCATCATGTATCTTCGAATTGCTCAAAGCATTGGCATTTTCCATGCTTCTTCGTTTAAAGAAAAATACATATAATAAGTTTATGAATAAATATAATAAAGATAAAATAAAATAAAATTATGGGATCATAGATCATTTTATTGAATTGAAAGCATTACAAATGAAAAACTGAAACTTAAATCATAAGTTCATATCATTTTATTGAATTGAAATACAGCAACATAATAGAGAAACATAAAATTAGTCAATATTGGGGTTTCCATCATTGGCATCATCATCACCATGCTTCATATTTTCATTACCAACATTGGTATTTCCATCACCATATAGATGGTCAAATGTGCCGCTTGGTTCCACAAATAAATTTGACACATCCAAATGGGTGATATCCATTGTTTCTTTCTCTTTTCCCTTTCCCTTAATTGATGCTTGATAAAGATTAACTAGGTGTTTCACCGTACAACAGGTACAAGACCAATGTCCTTTCATGCCACACCTATAACAAGCCTCATCACTTTTCTTTTTAGAATTAATTTGCACACCTTTCCTTTTTCCTTGTTTTTCTTCATTGTTATTCCACTTTTGGTGGTATGGTGCACTTTTCTTATTTGAGGCATGAAATCATAATGACCACGACCACGGCCACGACCATAACTACGACCACTACCACGGCCATGATTGCTTGCATTTGGTTCAGGGAATGATGCATTTGCATTTGCTTCAGGAAATGGTTTTGAGCTAGTCGAGTGGGAATGATGTTTTTTCATCAAAGGTTCATTGTTTTGTTCAACAACAAGGAGACATGAAATCAGTTGGAAATATTTTGTAAATCCCTTTTCTCGGTATTGCTGCTGTAGCAACATGTTTAATGCATGAAAAGTTGTGAATGTTTTCAACAACATATCTTCATTAGTAACCGTGTCTCCACACAACCTCAATTGAGAGACAGTTTTGAACATTGCTGAGTTATACTCATTCACTGTTTTGAAATCCTGCAAGCTTAGGTGCATCCAATCATAACGAGCCTTTGCAAGAATTATACTCTTCTGATGGTCATACGTTTCTTCCAAATTTTTTCATAGGATAGTAAGATCCTTCACCCCAAGGTATTCAGATTTCAATCCTTTAAGAAGGTGATGGCGGATTCGAGCAATCCTGCAGGGATCCTTCATTTCCTTCCTTGATGGTATTTCCAAGATCCTTTGCATTCAAATGAATTTTAGCATCAAGGATCCATGTCAAATAGTTCTTGCCAGAAATGTCAAGTGCAACAAACTCAAGCTTCGTGAGATTTGACATTGTTGAATACATCTAAAAAATAAAAATAAAATATTTCAGAATTAATTAATTGTAAACATGAAAATTAAAATATGCCTCAATAATAATAAAAATGATAATATTACTGGAAAAATTAAATAAATGAATATATACATAATTAGTCACTCAAAGCTACAGGCTTTAAAATAATTATATAACTTAAAACTTCAGGTTCTAGAATTATTGGATTTCTTTGATTTAAAACTTCAGGTTTAAATCATTAGGATGCGAACTTTGAATTCTAATGTATAAATAAAATCCATCTTTATAAAAATGCAACCATTTATTTATATATTATAATATATAAAATTATATTCATGTTATAGTGTATACTAAATATATATAAAAAATAGAGACCCTGCACAATTGGTTAGAAAAGAAAAGCTAAGAACATGGTAGAACCAAACTTTGAGTCATAGCATCCTTCTGTCTTATAGTTAATCAACATGTGTGAGATTATGTGTCAAAGAAACTTCGTTAGCGAAAGAAAAAAAAATATTATAGCATCAATCGAAATAAAACAAGAAATTAGATAAGAAAAATTATACCAAGTCCAAGCCAAGATCCTCAACTGATAATAGAGTTGTGCTGATAACATGTTGTAAAAGTGAATAGAGAAAGTATATGAAAGTAAGAGTAGTTCTCAATAGCTCAATGCTCAAGTGTCTTATTCATCTTTAGTGCCTACTATTTATAGGCATAGGAAATACGTCACCATTTACCACCCTTAAGTAATGGGTTACAAAACATAATAACCAATGATAAATATGGTATTTATTGCATAGGTTACAACCCTATAATGATAGGTATAATGATGGATATAATGGAGGAATTAAAATGGACTTATGGTGGGCAGCCATAACCTTTGAGGTTACAACAGTCATAAACTTGGCACGTTTTTTTCTTGAAGTTATTGTTTGTCCACCAATTGTTTGATTATTATTATTAAATCTCAATTTCTATTACATTTAAATTTCAGATTTTGTTGCTTCATTATTGTTTATTGGAATTGAGAAGGATAGTATAGAGACCAATAGTGTTAAACCTGGAAAATTTAATGGTTCAAATTTTAAGAGGTGGCAAAGACAACTTAAATATTGGTTAATTGTCTTAGGGTTAGTTTCTGCCTTAGAAGATCAAACCACACCTAATAAAACTACTGAACCCACTTCTAAAACTAAGGAGAAGATGACAAAAGAAGAATTAGAATATCATTGCCATAACAAAATCCTTAGTTCTCTCTCTAATAATCTGTATGATATTTATCAAGATACCAAAAATTGCAAAAACTTTATGGGATGAATTAGAAGCTGAATATGGGATAGAGGATGTGGGAATAGATCGTTTTACAATCTCAAACTTTAATAACTATATGATGGTTGAGAATAAAACTGTAAGTGAACAAATTCATGAGTATCAAGATTTTTTAAGGAAAATAGAACTTAAGGGTACTAAGTTTAGTGAAGAGTTTAAAGTTTATTGTCGCATTGATGAATTACCCCCAAGTTGGTCGAACTTTGCAAAAACCCTTAGGCACAGACAAGAGATTTAACTTTAACCCAAGTATTAAATTCCCTTAGGATTGAAGAGAAACATAGATCAAGTAACAAGCATAAGGAAGAAAAGACAAACGTGAACCTAGTGGAAAGTTCAAACAATAAGAATTGTTTCCAATCTAGAAGGAAATTTTTCAAGAGGACAAACAAAAATAGCCAACCCAACCATAATCAATTCAACCGAAACCAACATCTCCAACACAATAGACCCCATAACAATTCCAATGGCAATATGGATTAACCATGCTTCATTTGTGGAAGAACAAATCACTGGGCCAAAGACTATCATTATAAGAAGACTGAGCCTTACAAGCCAAAGCCTAAGTGGAACAAAGTGTTGGCGTGACTTGTGGATATTGACTCACTTTCCTTACACACCAAGGATTCCTATTTTATTTGTAATGGATTTAATTTAATTCCTGATTTCCTATTGTAAATAGATTTAGGAATTTATTATTTACTTGCCCATTCAGGTTTTGTTGTATTATAAATATGACCTCCTACAAGGAGAAGAATACATAGAAAATTCCCACAAACAAATATTCTCTCATAGTTCCCATATTTTAGCATGGTATCAAAGCGGCGATCTTGGGATTGCTGACTCTAGTTTCTAAACCCTAGCCGCCACCATGGGGGAGGATGACTCTTCTAATCCTCATGACGGTAGCACCACTGCTTCCTCCTCTCCTTCTCAACTAACCATAGCCGAGTTGAGTGCCCAGGTGGCTCAACTAATGCAGATGCAGACTCAGACCTTGAACTTGATCCTAAATCAGGATCTTACCAAGACGACCCCGACCTCGACTCAGACGACGACCCTGAACTCGAATCAGACGACAACCATGAACCCGAATCAGACAACAGTTTCGACGACGATTACCTACGAAGCTTCCGCTGCACAGATTGGCATAAAGTTGGATGGCACCAACTATGCCCTATGGTCCTAAGTTGTAGAGTTGTATATCTCTGGCAAAGACAAATTGGGATATATTAATGGTGATCTTCCACAACCTCTTTCGACCGCTCTAACGTTTCCTCGTTGGCGCACCGAGAACTCTATTGTGAAAGGATGGCTCATCAATTCTCTGGAGCAAAGCTTGATTGGCAATTTCATTCGTTTTCCGACGGCAATAGCAGTGTGGGATGCAATTGCCACAACTTACTATGATGGCACTGACACTTCTCAGGTTTATGATCTGAAACGACGAGTCTCCCGTATGCGACAAGCTAGCAGCTCCATTGAAACCTATTACAATACTCTCCAAAGCTTATGGAGAGAAATTGATTTCCGTCGTCCAAATATGATGGAGTATGAAAGTGTTATCACGCGGTATAATGATATTCTGCAAGAAGATCGAGTTTACATATTTTTGGATGGCCTTGATGATCGTCTTGATAAGGCCCGAAGTGATGTTCTTCACATGACTCCATTCCCTACTGTGGACCAAGCTTATGCCTATGTTCACCATGAAGATGTTCGACAAGCAGTGATGATGGGTTCATCTACACCCACTGGCGCTGGCTTAGCGGCCAAGAGTACGCCTCGATCAAGTCCCCCTACTCATGCCGGACAACCTCATAATTCCTTTACTGCGGCCCACCTTCAGATCCAGTCATATGCTACTGCTGCTGGTGCGCCACCTCCTAAAACCATCCCACCTTCCCGTCCCAAGGCTCCGACTGATGGAAGTGGTTGCACGCACTGTGGCAACCCCAAACATACCCGTGACACCTGTTTTAAGCTGAATGGTTATCCTGATTGGTGGGAGGACCTCGCGCTCGCAAGCTCAGAGAAACTACTAGTAATTCTGGCCGTGCGACTCTTGTCTCTACCGAACCCCAGTTAGCCTTGTTCCCGCAGGTAGACCCTACTAATAGTCCAGCGCTTCCGGATGTCTCAGGTAACTGCGGTTATGCATTTCATACTTCTGATCTACGAGATACTACTGGTTGGATAATTGATTATGGCCCCACTGATCATATGACCTTTGATTCGAATGATTTTTTGCACACCACTACACCCCGCCGCACAAGTATTGCCAATGCAAATGGAGTTACCTATCCAGTTACAGGGGCCGGCACTGTCGCCCTTTCACCTTCTCTGTCCCTTTCTAATACTCTACTCATTCCATCTTTGTCCAATAAATTAATGTCTGTGAGCCACGCAACTGAACAACTCAATTGTTGTGCACTAATTTATCCCAATTTTTGTTTACTACAGGATATTCTCACCAAGGAGATCATTGGGCGTGGTACTAAAAGAGGGGGGTTGTACTATGTGGATGACTTCAGTATGGGACGTGCCAATAGTGTAAAGCATCTGTCTGATGACAAGCACCGACAGATTTGGCTCTGGTACCGACGTTTGGGGCATCCATCTTTTGGTTATATGAGACAATTATTGCCGAGTTATTTTCTGTATTTAAGGACTCAGATTTTAAATGTGACACTTGCATTTTAGCCAAGAGTCACAAAGCATCCTATCCTTTAAGTATGAATAAAAGTAATATTCCTTTTGCTTTAATTCATTCTGATGTTTGGGGACCCTCACCTATTTCTATTCATTCCGGTATTCGTTGGTTTGTCACATTCGTAGATGATTGTACACGGATGACATGACTTTATTTGATGAAAAATAAGAATGAAGTGTTTTCCTTGTTCCAATCCTTTCACAAACAGATGGAAACATAGTTCAATGCTCGAATACAGGTTCTTCGCTCTGACAACGGTGGAGAATTTGTCAATCATGATTTTCAGACTTACTTCCAGACACATGGGATTGTTCATGAGACAACTTGCCCCTAGACACCACAACAAAATGGTGTTGCTGAACGGAAGAATCGTCATCTCCTTGAAACAGCCCATGCTCTTCTCTTTGGTGGCCATGTTCCTCGTCATCACAGGGATGATGTTGTCGTCACTGCTGTCCACCTTATCAACCGCATGCCATCTGGGGTCTTGAACTTCAAAACTCCATTACAAGTGCTTGCGCAACACAGGCCTTTGCCCTCTGTTTTGGTGCTTACCCCTCGCATTTTTGGTTGTGTGGCCTTTGTTCATCTCCACAAAAATCAACGAAGCAAACTTGATCCATGTGCGCTTCGTTGTGTTTTTTTGGTTTATGCCACTCATCAGATAGGCTACCGATGTTATCACCCTCCTACCCGACGAACCTATGTCACTTTGGATGTCACCTTTCTGGAATCGGAGATGTTCTTCTATGACCCAACATCCAATTCTACTCTTCAGGGGGAGATACCGAGTGAAGAGCTCAATTGGAGCAGCTTGGAAAAAGAAAATATTCATCTATGCACAAAGATTGCTCTCGGCCAAGAAACAATAACAATCGATCGTCTCGAGTCTGGCACGTACGGATGCCCTCTGCCAAACAACGATCAATCGCCTAACCCTTGCGAAGCTGTTTTTGATTCGAGTCATACTCCTACAGACAACTCAGAATAATAGGATGAAGACTCCCCCTCTCACTCAATAGTACCAACGGACCAATCTCCTGAGAATATCTTTGAGGTAAATACTCCTACTAAACTTGTGCATTTAGAGGATAAAACTATTGGATATCAATTACCTTTCAGGCAAAATCGTG
>NW_007362523.1:135026-151992 GCF_000346735.1 Prunus mume
AGTTCAGAGGCATGACTAAAGGGATTTGTGAACTTCTTTGGTTAAGAAAGTTGCTTACTGAACTTGGGTATAAACCTACATCCACAATGAATCTCTTTTGTGACAACAAGGCTGCTATAGCCATTGCACAGAATCCGATTCAGCATGATCGTACTAAACATGTTGAGGTGGATCGACATTTCATCAAACAGGAGCCTGAGGCTAAAGTGTTTCAGTTTCCTTTTGTGAAATCCGAGGATCAATTGGTAGATATTTTGACAAAGGCGATTTCCATTAATGCTCCTTACACACCAAGGATTCCTATTTTATTTGTAATTGATTTACTTTAATTCCTGATTTCCTATTGTAAATAGATTTAGGAATTTATTATTTACTTGCTCATTCAGGTTTTGTTGTATTATAAATATGACCTCCTACAAGGAGAAGAATACACAGAAAATTCCCACAAACAAATATTCTCTCATAGTTCTCATATTTTAGCACAAAGGACAAAAGGGTCCTAAAGCCCAAGTGAATGTGTTGGTGGATCAAGATGATCAAGATGAACCCAATCTAAGGTAAAGTTTTAAGCCTGTAGTTAATGTAGCATATTTAAGTAATAGTGATTGGTGGTTTGATTATGAGGTAAACGTACATGTGTGTTTTGAAAAACGATTTTTCAAAAATTATCAGAACTCAAGTGGAGGAAGTGTAACCTAGGAAATGACACAGTTGCACAAGTACATGGAATAGGAAAAGTGGAATTGAAGATGACATCTGGGAATGCTTTAAATCTCAAGGATGTGCAACATGTTCCTGACGTGAGGAGAAACCTTATCAATGGATCATCCTTAGTAAAATAAGGATACAAAATTGTAATGGAGTCGAATAGGATTGTTATTACTAGAAACAATGTCTTTATTGGAAAAGGATATGTTTGTGATGGATTGTTCAAAATAAATGTAGTTTTTGATGATAATAAAATTTCTCATCAAGTTTTTAATGTTGAGTCTTGTAATGCGTGGAATGGAAGGTTAGGACATGTAAGTTTGAGCAAAATCAAAAGGTTAATGGATCTTGAGTTAATCCCTAAGCCTAACGTAGACCTTAAACACAAATGTGAAGTGTGTATTCAAGCCAAACAAACTAGCACTACTACAAAAAGTGAAAAAGATGACCAGAAAACAATGACGGTAGATCAAAAACCCGTAGTTGTGTTTGAAAAGACAACGGTAATAGAAAACGGTCGTGGATGAAAGCATATTCTTCTTCATGCCTGGAACATGGTAGATGTCTTGAAGCGGCACCTGGTTAGGATTGTATCGTGGTGCAACTACTGTCTCACCGATGTGGGTTATCGGTAACCTTCAGTTGTTGGCTATCACCACCACACGATTGCCTTGTACTTAGTCAGGTTCTATAGCTTCTCTTTATCACCTATCATGTGATTTGAGCAGCTTGAGGATATAATAGAATCATTCATGTAGTCAATCTATTCAGGCGTCGTCATAGTCAGAGCTATCTCCTCTTCCTCTTTAGCGAGAGATGTTTCAGCGTCCTAATCGTCTTCACTTTTCTCCTTTGAGTTGGAAGTAGCAGTATTAGACTCGGAGGGTCTTTTGTTGGACCAACAATCTTTTGCCATATGGCCTTTCTTTCCGTAATTGTAGCATTTACCTTCAAATCTTTTATTATACTTGGATTAACCATGGTTGTCATGAAACTTTGAAGCTTCCCTTGGCCAAGAACTCCCTTCTCCTTGATGACCTTTCGCCTTGTCACCATCTCTTTTAGATCCACCACCAATGTGCTGCTTGAAGTTGCCTTTACTTCTGTTGATGTAGAGCGCTTCCTCCTCACCTTTTGACGAGACCCCTCCCATTTGCTTAGCCATAGCTTCTTGATCGGCAAGCAAATTTTCAAACTCAACAAGTGATGGTTGAGTTGGCCATCCTTGTATAGCGGCAACGGTTCTCAGAACATGAATAATTATTCTTTTTATCCAGGATTCCACAATAGCAACAGTATGATCTAATTCAGAAATTTCAAGGCCTATGGACTTTACCTTGGGGAAGTATTGAGCAATCGTCATGTTGCGATATGCAATGGATAGCAGCTCGTTCTCAAGAAGTTGTAGTCTTGTGTCATTCCTTCTTGAAAAGAGTGTTGCAAAGGTGTCCCATGTTTCCTTTGGTGTTTTGGCTTTACTTATGTGCTCCCACATTTCTTCTTCAATTGTTGTCTTTAGGAAAAATATGGCTTTTACCTACTTTGATATTCCATTTACGCAAAATGTCACTGTTATCTTTTCACGGTTGTGTAACATCCCTGACGACATCCCAAAGATCTTGACCTTGCAAATAATACTCCATAAATGTCGCCCATGTGTTGTAATTTTTGTTGTTGAGCTTTGTGATTCCTCCAACTACGTGAAGATCACCCATCATGTCGGCAGAATTTCGGCTATACCGAAGAAGCTTGATCTAAAGATGAAAACTTGTAGAGACAAACTCCTCACGACTCAAGGAAGCTCCTGCAGAATCAGTCTCTGACCATCCGGCTCTGATACCAATTTTTGAGAAAATTAGAGTACACAACTCTCACAACTCTAATATAGACTTGTTGGAGACAAAACAAGTAAACAAATTACTTGTATTAGACTCACAAAATATTACAACAAGACAACTCTCAAGGAAAAACACACACTTATTAGAAACTAAAACTCTTTCTCACTTACTAGAGACAAACTCTAAAACACTCACACTCCTCAGAAGAACTTCTTATCTCTAAAGCTTACTGTCACTCAACTTCTTGACTTCTTAATTGATTACATTAATAAACTTCATGCCTATTTATAAAAGTAGTAACCGACTTATGTAAGTCGGCTTTATATAGCTAACCGACCTTGACAAAACATCCCAGCCACATGTTCAACCGACCTTGAAAATATCTTGAAGGTTGTGGGTTGGGGTTGATATTTTTTAACACTAATCTCCTTAATCACAGAAAAAGCATCAGGCCAACACGAAATTTGGATTGCGTGTAAAGCCCCAGAAATCTTCTTCCTCCAAGCCTCGAGCTGACAAGCGTTTTCTGGTTTAGGACGTTCAGCTGTACCCTACACTTAGGCATGGGCTCGGTTTGGGTTGGTTCGGTTTTGGGCTCAACTCAAACACCGAACCGTAGACTTCAGTTTGGCTATTTTGAAAACCGAAACCAAACCATAATTGATGAAAACCAACCACTTCGGTTAACCGGACTTGGTGGTTTGGTTTGGTTCAGTTTTGGTTTCTTGGCTTTCTGAGAGAGAGAGAGAGAGAGAGAGAGAGAGAGAGAGAGAGAGAGAAGAAATAAAAGCGATGGAGAGGAGAAGAAGAAGAAAAAAAGAGGGAGAGATAGAGAAGAAGAAGAAGATGAAGAGGAGAAAAAGAAAAGAGAGAGAAAAAAAGATTGAAAACCTATGACCGAAAAAAGATTGAAAAAAAACCAAACCAACCCAAACCATCGGTTTGGTTTGGGCGGTTTGACCGGGTTACCGATTTGAATGCCCAACCTTACCTACACTACTGTTAGAATACAGAGACTATTATCTTGTATGTTAACTCTTAGATGAGAAAATGTGATCTGAAGAAAAATGAGAGAGAGAGAGAGAGAGCTTAGGGAAGAAGAAGAGCTAGCTGGATACTAGCTCACCTCCAACGCAAATCATACGTATATTGCATCTGACAAAACCGTTAGGAATCAGAACATTCCTATTACATCATTTACAACTCAGCCATTCATTCACTACCCTATGAGATAGTGACACATGGCATGCACAATTACATCCTAATTGCACAGTTGGACTGTTATCCAACGGCTACATTTTCAAACTGAAATAATAAACTATCTCAGCAGCTGCACTTATAAACTAACACTCCCTTCTAAGTGTTGTGCTGAGATAACACCTAAAGCCTTCCTTAGATACTCATACCGATCCCTTGCTAGAGGCTTGGTGAATATGTCAGCAACCTGTTCTTCAGTTTTGCAATAAAGCAAATCAATCTCACCATTGTGAAGAGCATCTCGAATGAAATGAAACCTGCGATTGATGTGTCTAGTTTTGTGATGATGAACAGGATTCTTTGATATAGCAATAGCCGAAGTGTTGTCACACAACAACTGAGTTGGTTCTACCTGTTCTTCACCAAAATCTGATAGCACAAATCTGAGCCAAACAGCTTGAGTGGTTGCCTCTGCTGCGCTCATGTATTCTACCTCTGCAGTGGAGAGAGCCACACTGCTCTGCTTAATTGAGGCCCAAGAAAACACTCCTGACCCCAAATTAAATGCATAGCCTGATGTGCTCCGCATATCATCTTCACTACCACTCCAATCGCTGTCACAATAGCCAATTAACACAGCTCCTTTTCCTTTCTCATAAGCAATGCCATAGCTTATAGTACCTTGTATATATCTTAGCACCCTTTTCGCTGTTCCCATGTGCTTCTTGGTAGGATTGTGCATGAATCTGGCCAAAAGACTAGATGCAAACATAATGTCTGGTCTTGTTGCAGTTAGGTAGAGCAAGCTTCCTACCATTTGTCTATACAAAGTCTCATCTGCTAAGTCACTCCCATCCACTTTAGACAACATTTCATTCACTGCCAATGGTGTTGCAACCGATTTGCAGTCCTTGAGTCCAAACTTCTCTAGCAAAGTCTTTGCATATTTCTTCTGATGCAAGAAAATGCAAGTGTCTGTTTGTAAAACCCCAAGGCCGAGAAAATGATGAAGCAATCCAAGGTCTGTCATTTCATATTGTCTCATCATCTCATCCTTAAATTCAAGCATCATCTCCTTTGAGCTTCCTGTATAGATAATGTCATCTACATAGAGTGACACAATGAGAATACCACTTGAAGACCTTTTAGTGTATAAAGTAGCTTCACTTAAGCTCCTATGAAAACCAGCTCTAGTAAAATAGGAATTTATCTCTTCATACCAAGCTCTTGGAGCTTGCTTCAAGCCATACAAAGCCTTCTTAAGCCTATACACCTTATCTTCACTTCCTTGAATCACAAAACCAGATGGTTGATCCACATACACCTCTTCACTTAGTACTCCATTGAGAAAGGCAGATTTCACATCTAACTGGAAAAGCTTCCAATTTTTCTGTGCAGCCAATGCTACCAAAGCTCTCACAGTGTCAAGACGAGCCACTGGTGCAAAGGTCTCATTGAAGTCTATTCCAGGCTTTTGAGAATATCCCTTTGCAACCAGCCGAGCCTTATTCTTCTGCACAGATCCATCTAGGTTTAGTTTAGTCTTATAGACCCACTTGACTCCAATAATTGGTTTATCAAATGGTCTAGCTACAAGCTCCCATGTATTGTTCTTTTCAATCATGGTGATTTCATCTTCCATTGCTTTCTTCCAAGAGTCATCCTTGGCTGCCTCTTCAAAACTTTCTGGTTCTATAATGCACATATTGCATTTTTCATAAATTTCTGCAATGCTCTTGTATTTGAGAGGAGTATGATCAACATCCTGCAGACCTATGACCATTTCTTGATCACTGTTTTCAGTGTTTAAACTAGGCACCTCATTCACTTCCAATTGTTCTTCAATTTCACAAGAACTCCCTTCTTCTCCTTGTGCTTCTTCTCGGATTCCAGTGAGCTGAATGTTCACACTAGTTTCCTTCTTTGCATTCCAATCCCAACACTCATTTTCACTAAATATTACATCTCTTGAAACAATCCCCTTCTCAGTTTCAATGTTGTATAGCCTGTAATCTTTCCCACAGCTGCCATACCCCAAGAAGATACACCTCTTGCTTGAAAGATCTAATTTCTGTCTTTGTTGTTTTGGTACATGAGCATAACATAGTGAGCCAAATACCTTTAGATGTTTAATCCCTGGCTTCCTTCCACTATAGGCTTCGAATGGTGTCTTTTTGCTCAAAGCTTTAGTTGGACACCTATTCAAAATATACACAGATATGTTGACTGCCTCAGCCCAAAAATCAAATGGAATTTTCTTCTCCAACATCAAACACTTGGCCATTTCTACTATGGTTCTATTTTTTCTCTCTGCCACACCATTTTGCTGTGGTGTGTATGGGGTTGTAAGCTGTCTTTCAATTCCTACATCTTCACAGAAATTGTCAAACTCCACTGAAGTGTATTCTCCCCCTCTATCACTTCTCAACTTTTTCAGTTTATAACCACTTTGCAATTCCACAGTGGCCTTGAATTTCTTAAACACAGTTAGAGCTTCAGATTTGTGTCTTAAGAAATAAACCCAACACATCCTTGTGCAATCGTCTATGAAAGTGAGAAAGAACCGATTTCCAGCTTTGGTAACTGTCTGCATAGGACCGCAGATGTCACTGTGAATGAGTTCTAGTGGAGTTAGTGCTCTAGTGGTAGCCTCTTTTGGAAATGCTTCTCTACACTGCTTGCCTAGAACACACCCCTCACACACCTCTTTAATCCCTTTAATTTCTGGTAGTCCTACTACCATATCTTCTTCTTTCAACAATTTCAGACTACTCATATTGAGATGTCCAAATCTTCTATGCCAAAGTTCAGTGGAATGATCTACACTTGCTCTATAAGCTAAGTGCATTTCAGCCTGCAGTTTCAAGGGAAAGCTTCTATTACCTCTCATTTGTACCTTTGCAACCAGATTTGAATAAGAGCTGTCATTGTAGATTTCCACCTTGTGATCTCCAAATACCAAATAGTAGCCATGCTCTATCATCTGACCCACACTGAGTAAGTTCTCTTTCAGTCCAGGTACCAGCATTATTTCTTTGATATATCTCTTGCCTACTTTGGTTTCAACCACAAGAGTGCCCTTTCCAGTTACATCTACAAGCTGTCCAGTTCCCATTTCAACCTTTGCAGTCACATTTCTGTCAATATCCACCAGCACATTTCAACCTTTGCAGTCACCTTTCTGTCAATATCCACCAGCAAGTCCTCTTTTCCTGTCATGTTATTACTACACCCACTGTCCAAATACCAGATTTCTTCATCCCTTGTTATACCAGCACCAATTGCATTTCCAGCATAGAACATAGTTGGTGCAGCTTCCACTTGAGTAGCATAGTTAACCTGCTGTGGTGTTTTCTTGCTATAGCAATCCTTTGCAATGTGTCCAAGTTTATCACAGTTATAACACTTTGGTTTGCCCTTGAATCGACACTCACCAAAGTGTAACTTACCACAGTGCTTGCAGGGAGTTTTAGTGCCTTCACTTGTCTTGTTATCCCATTTCTTGCCTTTAGACTTCCAATTCTTATGTTGCTTATTATTCTGATCTCCAGTTTTAGCCGATTTAGCATCCACACTAAGGCTAGCAAATGCCTTCTCTGTTTTGTTTTCAGAGTGTCTATCTAATCTCAACTCAAAACTCTTTAGTGAGGCTACAACCTCCTGCACCTCAATCTCATTCAAGTCTCTTGAGTGTTCAATAACTGAGCAGATAGAATCATAAGCAGATGGTAGGCTAATCAACAATTTCTGTACTACTCTTTCTTTAGGCAGTATTTCTCCATAGCTACGCATTTGATTAATCACATCAAATAGTTTGGTAATATAGACAGACAAGGATTCATCATCTCTCATTCTAGTGTACTCAAACTCCCTACGCAGACTCTGTAATTTCACACTTCTTACCTGTTTGTCACCTCGAAATTCCTGCATCAAGAGATCCCAAGCTCCTTTAGAAGTTTCTTCATGAGAGATCCGGGGAAAAATCTCATCAGATACTGCCCCTTGAATCAGCCCCAATGCCTTTGCATCTTTCATCAGCTTCTCTGTTTCAGAACCACTTGAAACATCCCTTTTCATCTTCTGCTCACCAGATTCACCAGCTCCCTTTGATTCTTCCTTTTCCTTCTTCTTTTCACCAGATTCATCAGCTTCTTTCGAATCTGACCACTCCAATCCCTTTTCAACCAGATCCCATAATCCATGAGACCTGAAGATGGTTCTCATCTTTATGCTCCAAAACTCATAATTATTTCCATTGAAGATTGGCGCTCTCACCTCGCCTCCAGATCCAGATCCAGCCATGGTAGACGCAGACCTTCACACACAGCTTCAAAACGCAGCTTCCTTTTCTTCACAGATTCAAACGCCCAGCTAAACAATCCAACCTGGCTCTGAGGCCAGGTTAGAATACAGAGACTATTATCTTGTATGTTAACTCTTAGATGAGAAAATGTGATCTGAAGAAAAATGAGAGAGAGAGAGAGAGCTTAGGGAAGAAGAAGAGCTAGCTGGATACTAGCTCACCTCCAACGCAAATCATACGTATATTGCATCTAACAAAACCGTTAGGAATCAGAACATTCCTATTACATCATTTACAACTCAGCCATTCATTCACTACCCTATGAGATATCAGGCCCGCACGAAATTTGGATTGCGTGTAAAGGATTGGAAGTCTTCTTTCTCCAAGCCTCGAACTGACAAGCGTTTTCTGGTTTAGGACGTTCAGCTGTACCCTACACTACATCCCAAAGGCCTCTAGCCAACAAGTAATTTTTAACCAATGCACTCCAGTACTCATAGTTATCTTCGTTAAGAACTTCCACAACAATTGCATCGGCAGGAACCACAGGTTTCACCATTCTTACTGATATACGAGCTGCTGAAAGCTGACCCGGCTTGCTATTTTTGTTGTTTTTGTATTTAGGTCTCAGATAAAAGTTCACAACTCAGAAGAGTAAAGGATCTCATCTTAAAGTAGTGTTGGAAGTATCACGAGTATACTAATATTCCATCTATTACTTATACCTGTTTACTCTTTTTATATATTAGTCTTGTTGAAGACTAAGTAAAATTCCTCATTAACCATTTAATGGTTTCAGAATTAATTTTCTTTATGCGAGCATGCCAGTTGGCAGATGATAAAATCCTGTTGGGGGTTGAGTGTATTGGTGTATTAAGAATCAGGCCTTCTCTTTTCAAGTATTCTTTAAGTACTTACATTCCTTCTTTTTCTTTTTCTTATATATATATCTGGAAGTACCACGCTAGTATACCAATATTCCATCTATTACTTATATACAAAAAAAGAAAAAATTCCAAAGGAATTGAGATTACGAAACAAATCATGAAAACTTCATCAACTAAATGCATATGCCTCTCAAAATTTGGAGCTGTCCAGCTGTCCACCCGTTTTGATTTAATCCTGTGATGATAGGGTAAAGTTCCCCATTGACTTGAAAATCATTGGTGGTCAACAAATCAACTTACTTTGGTGTGCGAGCGTGCCACTGTTAGCAGTTTAAAACCATAACAGACTTATGAAACAAAGATAACTTACACTCCAAGTTACTGACTTTAACAAGTGATTGTGAATTTGGGTGATGAATATCTCTCAAATAAGTTCTTTTCTTGCCTCAGACTGGTGAGGACTTCATAATTTATCACAGTAAACTGGTCGTTCTGGCCAAAATAAATATTGAAAATAAATCAAACTCTTTTTCAAGAAAAACTGACTGTTACAGAACTTTTAAGACAAAAGGGAACTGCCATGTCTGCATTGAGAACAGAACATTGGGCTTTGACTAGTGCCCGAATTGTTGCCTATGACTCAGGCTGGACTGGGTGTAACTATGCTGGATTCAAACCTCAGCACCTTCAACTGATGAGGTTCAGCTGGAAATCGATACCAATGTCGGGATTGGCAAAGCTCTTAATCTATTCTAGCCATGGGGAGGCTTGCAGGATGGACAGAATTGAGATATCTTCAGTCCGGACGGGCTGTGAGTGGCTGGATTGAATATTATTGACTTGGAGCTGTACTGCAACACCTGTTTTGCTTGATTATGAATCATCCAAGAGCTATTTTGGAGATACTGAGAGCTCAAGACATCTTTGTAAATTTGTTGAGGTTTTCATGTTATGAAAAATCCGAATTCTACTTGATTTGTCTTGTGCTAAACCAATTTTGTAAGGAGAGAAATCTCGTTTTCTTTGTAAACTGTTTTTCCGAATTGAACTGAAATAAAAAACTTGAGTTCTGGCTGATCTGTCTCTCATGAATCAAACGGTTTGATTGCTTCAGAGTCTGAAGACTTTTTGAGATCAACTAATCTTGTTTTGAATTTGTCAGTGTGACTTTGAGTGTTTTTGTTTTGATTGAATTTTTTGTATGTCCTTAACCCTGTTCACCTCCTCTTATATTTATAGAGAATTTGAATGAGGCTTTGTTTTTTAATATCTAGGGGCAGATGTATTGAAAAAGATTTTCCCCTTCTAATGCAGAGAAGGGGAAGTTATTAATCTAGCAAAAAAGAACCATCAACAGTCAATTTATGTGATGGTCCATTTGCTTTTTCTGAAACACCAACTCTTTTGTTCTTTGTTTGTTTCTTGCAAAACATAGCCTGCCATGATGGTCCATCTGCTTTTTCTGGCAACCAACTCTCCTGCTCCCTGTTTATCTCTTGAAAACGTAACCTGCTATGATGCAGAGCCTTTCTGAATATAGAATGGGAACCAAGCCTTCTTTTCCTGGCATTTTTCAAATGGAGAACGTTTTCTGGTTAACCTGTTTTATTAACTCCCCATCACTTCCTCTACCTTAGTTGAACGTGGTTTCTTTTTCAGAAAAGATCTTCCAAAAAATTTGCTGACTTGCACTCTGGGATTGAGATCAATAGTGATCAGAGTTTTTTAGAAGCTAGGCTTAATCCTGAAATCAATTAGAAGCTTTAAATGGCAATTAATCTTTAATCTGTTATTTTAATTTTTGCTAATTGTTTCACAAAGATCTGGGCCTCTAAACCACTTGGGCTGATTTCTGATTTAAAATAAAGCCCAAACCTTTGTTTTCTGATATGGACCAATGTCAATTGGGCTGAAGCGTGGAATTTAGGCCCAAACACCAGCACATGTACACCATGTAGTTTATGTTTTTTATTTCAGCATTCACCACCAATAAATAAATAAATAAACCAGTACTGTTTTGTTTGTTTCAATACTAACAGAAGCTAACTCCATGGATCAAGTATATTGAAAAGCTTAAGCTGATTCTGATTTGTTATTTTTCCTATTAATAAACAAAAACGTGCACCTGAGTTAAGATAATCTTCTAGTTCTGAGATCCAGTCAAGCATTTTTTACTATTGCTAGGGTACAGAGGTTTTACTATGGTGGCTCATTTCACTTGTTATTTTCGTTGCTTGATCTTTGTATGCAACGGCAGAGCCCAAAACAAAGTCAAACAACTTCAAGACGCTTATCTTCACCAAGAATCACAACATATTATCATGGATATGGGGAGGGGAGCGAAGCAAAAGCTTATCCAACAATTATATCTTCACAAGAACAAATAAAATAGATTTTGAACTTTCAGTTATATTATAGGATAACAAACACATACATGGCATGGACAATGCATACAAGCTTCTTAGAAGTTACAACATTACGAAAGTTATAAATTACCACTTACACGGACCATCAAGAAGTTAAGTCCATGAATTTCACTTTCCTATCTAATAGTCCACCCCCAAGTAGAAGAATTTATGCCCTTGATTTCACTTTCCTGTCAAATATTCCTCGTCCACAAGTAGAAATGTACATCTCAACTAGAAGAGGAAATTGCATCCAAATAAATAAGGTGACTGGAACACTAGCAACGAAAATAATTGGAATAACAATCCATGACTGCTCATGGATCATAATGAAAAGGGCGGAAGAAAAGGCAACCATCATGGTGGCAATAGAGATGAATAAGGTGGAAAGGCCTATTATCATCTTTGTTGGTAAGGATTTAAGGAAATCTTCTTCCGCATAACGTGATGTAAGGATTCCCAAAAACATCAACACCGAAGTTGTGGAAGAAAAGAGGGACATAGCATCTGCAACTATAAAAGCCATAAACAACTTTTTATGCAGGAATATTGGGAAACCTGTTTCTCCATTGTTTCCACCAGGAATTGTGAATGCTGCAGCAAACATGATGGTAATAATGAGAGCACCTACAACTGTACATGAAGATGCAGTTCCTTTCATCCATCTTTCTCCTTCCTTCACCAATTCCTTGTGGTTCTTTGTAAACAGCTCACGCGGTGTCATACCGTCGTAATTAATAGATTCTTTAATCCGGGGTAATACAATAGTCTCAACCTCCTACATTTTTGTTGAACAAAAATATTCATATGAGTAAAAAATTATTACTCTATTTTTCCAATAATCCACCCCTTGAATCTTTGAAATTTGAGAGAAGCAATACAAATCCAAACCATTAGAGAGCAGAGGTAACAAGAAGACTAGCATGCTGACCGTGTCTTAAGGCCAACCTTTATTCCAATTTTTCTTTTCATTCTGCATTTAAAGTTTCTATTAAAGGTTATAGTTTAACTCGTGCTATTTTGCTCTAGTTTTCTATTAGAAAATGCGTTTGATGCATCAATTTTCAAAATTGGAATGAATAAACTACTAAATGTAACTGTGTTGACCACCTTAAGTGGGTCACTCATTAGAACATCCACAATGGGCTCCCTAAATGACCTCATTAGATAAATTTTAAAGAGGAATTGGAAAAATACAACTTCAATCATGCTTCCTCTATTCACCTCCTAAAATAGGGAGCTCTTAAATCTGAGGATAGAGTAAGGACTTCTAGTGGCTCCTTTTAATTTAATGCTGCTTTATTTTATGAATATTTTAAACTTTTAATTAATGCTAACTATTTTTTATGTTATTTTTTTCATAGAGATAAACCAATTAAAAAATAGTTATAGCATTTATGACTCCATAAACTAGAGAGTATAATTGGAGTTAAAATTTTATAGAGAGCTTTTAAAATAACTTTTATATGTCTTTAGCTAAATTTTAACTAAAACATAAAGAACATGATTGTAGATGCTCTTACACTTTTTCTAATGAAAACTTGATCTCAATACATGAAATGACTCATTTCAACCCAAACAATTTATTTTCATCAATGTTACAATTTGTATAAGTTGAAAAAGTATAAATTAAGTAAGATTTTCTTTAATTTTTTTAAGACAGTATCCGTCTATCTGCGGATGTAATGTAATGTAAATACACAGTATCGGTCTATTTGTTTTACAACAAATAATGTATGAAAAGTCATATTCAGTATGGAAAAGAAAAACAAAATGTTCACAGTATATGTACATATGACATGTAATGTTAGATGCCTTAGTGATTTATTATTTTAGCTAGTTTGTAGCAGAATGACCTTTGAGCTGTAATTGAAAGCAGACCATGCTGATCAATAAATTATGATAGAGTGCGCCCACGGCCGATTCCCACAATTTACAAACAAAAAAGGGTCTCTAGAAGGGCACCTGACATATAGAATATGTTCTGACCTTAAACCATTGCACTTCTCTCTGCATTTGCAAAGCTGCACCTGAGATATTATTGAGCTTTGCCAATAGGGATAGCATGCCGGCCACATGTAGCGCGCAATTGTCAGACTTATCAGCCACATTTCCAATCAATGTTCTTTTTCTTTTATCGAGTCTATAAATAAGGCTATAAATTTTTTCTTGGCGACATTCAATGGCAAACTGAAAGGGGTTCCTTCCCATTTGATTATATTTCCACACGAGATCTGGTCTTGCTTGCAATACACTCTCAGTAAACTCAAACATCCCTCGCTCGATAGCTGAGAAAATTGCTGGAAGTACAAAATCATGGCTAAGTCGTTGTTTTGTCACTTCACACATGTGATGTAGGACTTCAAGTGATTGAATGTGGGCCTGTTTTATTTCGCGTATGCAGTTGATTCCTAGGTTGGCATTGAAAAAAACATGTCATACCACTAATTCATGAAAAAAATTATTGCTAAAACAATTAATGGAGAACAAAGGAAATATGAATGTAGCATACCCAAAAGTTTAAGCAGATTTGATTTCAAACCTTGCAAGAAACCTACCACTGCAATGGAAATTATATATATACTAAAACTGAGTTCAGGAATTCACTGTTCCTAGACTGTAGCTTAGGAATAGTGAAGTGCCGATTTTGCCCTTTACTGAAATTTTCCTTATGTTCCTTTTTTGCCCTTCTCTCTTTGGATGCTAACTCTCCCCACTGTTTCGTTCCCACAGAACGATCGTCTGCTTCGAACCAGCTTGGTTGGGCTGGTTGGGGGCAGCCATGGAATGCACGGCTTCGATCTTCGGGATTCCTTTGGGGCCGTAGATTTCCATTTGGGCTAGCGCCTTGCGAATCTCGCCGTTCGTTTGGTCTTCATCTCATCTCATCTGCTCATTCGTTGGTTCAACCATCTTTCATCCTCTGTGCAACGTTCGTCTGAGAGATTTTCGATCTGCAAGTTCTTCCATCTTTTCTCTTCAGGTTTGCATCCCTTTACTTTTTAACGGATTAATGGCTTGCTGATGGGTTTCTGAGCGTGCTGTTCAATCCTTTGATTCTTGCCCAAAAAATTATTAAGCAGTCAAGATCTCTCTGTCTCTCTCTATTTGAGCATGTGGATAATGAACCCTAGGAGCTTAATATCTGTTTGCATCTAAAAGAAAATATGATTAGGAGCTGATATTCTGAACTAATCGACCAGTCTCTTAGCTGGAAGGTAGAGATGGTTGGTTCAATATAAGATCATTCAAACAAAAAATCTGATTTTACACTGTATAAAATATGTAGAAACCTACTTACTCTCTGTTTGTTTGCTTAGAAAATGCAAGAAAAAAAACAGAAAATGTCATCTTTTAAAACATTTTACTGTTGTTTTGTGGGTAGGAGTTCAATAATTATGCTTATAAGAGCATTTGAGGTCACCTACTTAATAACATTAGTACTTTTTATTGAAATCACTTGGGTTTCTGTGGAAACTCAAGGACATAAAGGAAAAAGTTTGAGTCTTTGTTCTATAATTATGTTGGATTGAAAAGTTGGTGCCTTTGTTCTTTCATACATGTGCTTAGCATTACAATGAAAATTTCCTTTCATTGTTTTTTGGTTATTGAATGGTTTGAGCATGAGGAAAAAGGTGATTTTGCAACCTCAACAAAGCATTTCAAGTAAGAACCATATCCTCGAATTGCCCTTTTGGACCAAAATTAAGCCTTTTGTGTGATGGTTTATCATATAATTGGGTTCTATGTTTGGGCTTATGGATTGGTTCATGGTAGATTTGAATTGGCATGCGGAGTTGCTTGGGTGAAGCTGATGACTCTGTGCATTGCAGGACTACAACAAAATGGTGCACTTACATCTATTCGTGGACTTTGAAATAGAAACAAGGTTTGCATCTTTTAATCGCCTCCACTGTATTTCAATTTCTTTCCCTTTTATTAATTTTGATTGTATTTCTCCCCTGTGATGGGATTGAACAGGCTTTTGAATTGGTAATGGCAGGTGACTGTTTGTGCGTGAATAAAGGCTTGCCATTGCCCTTGCTGATGTTGTGGGACAGAGCCAGTGTATATGTACAGAAGTTGAGGGATACAATGTTCTCTCTCCCTCTCTTTAATTTCAGTTATTTTTCTTTTAATAGAATTTCGTCAAATATTTTGGTTCTGGATTTTTTGTGTTGAACAAATTTACAATAAAGGTATTTTATGACGTTCTGTGTTCGTAAATATCTTTTGTAGAACAGCACAGAATGTTGACTGACTTTGAAGGTGTTGCAAGAAAAAACGAAGTAGGGTTCCGCATTTGGACTAGCAAAGAGGTTTGTCAATCGTTCTCTCACCCTCAATTTTTTTTCTTTCAATAAGTCGATTACATCTCAGCCTTAAATTCGCTGTTTTTTATTTCTGTTTAATTTAATGAGACAATTTCTGTTACAGAATTCTAAATTATGCTTCTTTTTTCCATGTTAGGGTATTGGGATGCTAAGGGGTTCTTATAACTTAGATGGGTATGCTTCAAGAAGGTTGGTTTTATTCTGGAAGAATACCCATTTGGTTTTCGACATAGTTTATTTAGTTAAATATATGGTTGCTGGTGAAATGGATTAGCCAAATATTGCATATGTAATATGCCTACAAATTCTTAGTATTGTTGTGAACAGTCAGTTTAAGTGGAGGATTGTTGTATGAAATTTGGTGAACAAATATCTAGAAATTATCTTCACAGTTTCTTAGGTTCCATTTAATTTGGTATTTGTTTTTGTGTGATATATTTCTCTTAGGGCATGTCAAATGGTAAAGCTGCAATTAATGGTGTCTTTTTTGTGTTGCAGTTCCACCAGTACCAGGTTGTTGGGAGAAAGCTCCCTATGGCATCTAATGAGCACCCCAAGATTTACCAAATGAAGCTCTGGGCCACAAATGAGGTTCACGCCAAGTCCAAGTTCTGGAATAATCCTTAGCCTTCCCAAATGTTCATTGATGAATTTTTGGTTAAACTCAGTATTGTTGATTGATTTGTTTGGATTAGGTATTTCATGAGGAAGCTGAAGAAGGTCAAGAAGAGCAATGGCCAAGTGCTTGCCATTAATGAGGTTTGTTCTCTTTGCCGTTTATACTTTATTTTTTTCCAATTAATAAATTTGTACCCATTTTGATTATTTGTTAGTGTCTAATGTAGTCAATGTTTTTTTGGGGTGGGGAAGTGGTTCCTTCTCAACTCTCCTCCTGGCAAAATCCAATTTGTTGCCAAAGGGCTCCACCTTTGACCCCAAAGCGTCACTCTTTTATCACATTTATTTCGCTTTTTTCTAATTTTGTTTCGATAATTTGAATCGTATTTTGTATTTGATGTTTGGCTTTGGTGGCAGATGTGAAGGAGGTTGCGTCATAGGCATCCTCTGGAATATTATGAAAACCTATCAGCATATCCACACCTTCTTTTACACCCGATTTCTCTGCACATTCTTCTCAAAAACTTAAATGCTTTATGCTCCATAGCCTTTGGTAGTTTTCTCTTCTTTCACTTGGTTCCATTTTAAGTTTGAACTTTTTTTTAAAAATATCTTTATTGTAAATTTGTTACTTTAAATCCTTAATTTTAGGATTAGTTGTGGTTTATTTTTATAC
>NW_007362524.1:0-11224 GCF_000346735.1 Prunus mume
TATTGCTAGCCCGTAAAATTAAGTTGGATGTGATTAATTATGTGTAATTTTTGCCCCGAAAAAGACTTATTTTATTTTAAAATTAATAATAATTGTGTCGGGAATTTTGAATTTATGCTGGGGCACAACTAGAAAGCTCAATTGGGTGTGGAAATAAATGTTTTGAATGCAAATAATAATCCAATTTTGATCAGAACAAATTTCATTAGAAAAATTCTGACAGGGCGACCCATGTTTACAAAAGGGCAACAAAGTACACCGCCCCAAACATCCAAAATAAAATGGGTGAAAAGCCGCACAAACCCACATTACCAAAATTATGCATGATCTTAAGTCAAGTTCACAAAATTACCCAAAATAACTGAAATTCTAATATAACACATAAGCCTAATGAGCACTATGGCCACAACCTACGGGGAGAGCATCTTTTCTTTTCATAATAATGAAAGTTTTGAAACTTCTTTTGATATATATAATGTAAGTTACGAACTTTTTAGTTATTTGTATTGCGTATTTGTGTAATCCTTGTTTCTGGTAAATAATTTCATAATTCATAGCAGTTTTTTTTGTCGTAGTATGTTTAATATAAATAGAAATCATTATAATAAATAAATAAAAATTATATTGGTGCATAATCTTACCACTCCAAGTTTGTTCTTGATCAGTTTGATTTCATCAATGGAGAACGTCAATGTTGATAGTGTTATTGGCCGAAACTCAACTCCATCTTCCCCAGACCTAATCGGAGTTCGATCATCTTCTACGAAATTGCTCTTCAAAATGCTCCAACTGAAATCCGATACAGTTTGGAAAACTGAAGAGAAAAACTGAGACACAGTTTTAGTCATGTGAGTAGTTTTTGGTCCTGATGAGCTCTTCAGGGAAGGAAATGTTAGAGGAACAGAAGGGTTTTGAGCAGTTTGCAGACAAGAAAGAAGAGCACCCATTAGAGAGTAGCCATCACCTAGGGCATGGTGAAGCTTGAAAATCAGGGTACCGGCTGCGTGGCTTGTTGGGTACTTGAGAATGTGAATTTCCCATAATGGCCTGTTTTGTGGGAGTTTTTCTGCTGCTATATTTGATATGTAGTCATCAAAATATTCATCATAGGATTCTTGTGACATTTTAGAAGGGAAAATGGGGACATGAACATGGTCTTCAAGCTTCACTTCAACCCTCTTCCATTGTTTCTTTTGATCTGGGTTGTCACGTACCTGTTCAATAATTTCAGATAGTTAATACCAAATCTTTAGTTTTTAGTTTTAGTTCTGTTTTTTTTTTTTTTTTTTTTTTTGCAGTAAGGTGGTGGTTTTCACTCATTTTATCGGTCTGCGAGTATTTGAGTATGTCAAATGGTAACGAGAGTATAAAAACAAGAGGAGAAGTGAAAAATTAATGAACAAAATAAGAGTGCGAAAATCGTTTCGGTTTCCAATAAAATGACAAGAGAGAGAAAGGAAGAGATCTAGAGAGAGAGAGAGGACAAACCATGATAGAAGAGAAGCGAGGGTTGATAGGGAGGAAGACATCTTGAAGCAAAGAGAGAGTTTGGGAATCATTGATTGGAACCTCAAATTCCAAAACTGCAAGAATTGCAACAGATAAGATAGAACTGTTGAAGTATTGGCCAGTGGGGCTCACTGGCTCTCCTTCTCCTTCCTCCCTAAACTCCATTATGCTTCACTCCACCTCCAATAACTTTGATTTCTCCAGTTACCTTTCACCAAAACAGGGAGTATATTATGTTGGCCCTCTTACGAATCCTTCTCTTTGTTTTTAGGTCCTTAAATGTTTTATTCCTATCTCCGCGACCTAGTAGCTATTAATAATCTAAGGAATATTTCCGTCTAATTAATGTGTGCCAAAAAAACTGGTTAGGAAAGTCGACACTTATTTATTATTGAATAGAGCTCCTCACAACAATTTCTACGGTAGACAGACCTAATTATTTTGTCTTTGCATTGCGTCTTTAAAAGAGTAGGGCTACCATAAGTAAGTTCCCTAACAGGTCGGGAACTAAGGAATTGGAATTGAATCAAGGGCTTGTCCAATATAAGTTCTTACATTTTCTATTTCCTATATATATACCTATCACTTTATAAATCTATATGTTAAACCCAATTTCACACTTAAATGCCCGTAGGATATAAGAGGTCATAATATTCCTATGTTTTTACATCGTTACAAAAGATCACTCAGTCCGACTATTACATTCTCTTCAAAACAGTTTACCTCCATTTCAGCCTTGCTTCATGTCCATCATTGAAAACCACATATTCGCTAAGGTTAGATTCCCTCCAATGTCTCTACCATTCAAAATTACGGTCCACAGGTACATTCAATTTTTCAAATTAGTCACAAAGCGAAGACGACACTGACTGTGAACGATTCCAGTGTTGATGTCTTAAACTTTGAGTGGTATGCCTGCATAACACATGTAATTTATGTGTTATTGTCTCTTTTCTTATCAACTTTGCATCTATCTATCCCAAATTATGCATTTTCATCTACCCCAAATCATGTGTTCTTATCAGTACCATTCATTATCTAGATTGGTATAAATTTGTGTAGCAATCAGTTTCAATTTTTTTTTTCCAGTTATGTTTTCATTTTCACATTGCTAAATGTTGTTTTCTATCTTGCATAGTCGGTTGTTTTTCCAGCAAAAAGTCAGGTCTATTTTAAGTTGTGCACATCAAGTGCTTGACGAAATTCCAATATGAGTTATGAGCGCACAAGTGAATTTTGATGTTGTTTTTCCATACATAGAGGAGATGTAAGTAGATAAGGTCCCAGTAGTTTCGACAAATGGGTATGGGTGAGTACATGACGGGGTCATGCTTGAGGGGTAGGTAAATTACGTGTTTCAATTATGTGATGTTGGGTATCATTCTTTTATATGTGTTACTACTAAAGGAGTTACTTGATGCTTTTTTTTTCTTCTTTTTTTTTCATGCGTAGTCATTTGATTCTTAGCACCAATTTAGGAGTATGGCTAATCAAATGCTGAAGCTAGTCAGGCATATTTCAAACCAATTGTATTTTCATGCCTGAACAAAAAATTACGCCTAATATGTTGTTTTTGATGTAAATGCTTCAGACTAATGATAAAACGCTTCATATTTTAGTATATTCTTGGATTATAGTTATGTCCAATTCACATTTTTTTTGCGAATCTGGCTTTCTATGCTGTTGGGTACCATTGTTAGGGTAGGTAAATTACGTCATTTGATTCTGTGCTGCCTACACTTATTTTTTGGTAAATCCTTGGATAGTTATGTCAAATTCACTAGATGAATTACTCATGAGTATGTTGTTTATACCAAAATGAACAGCCTATGGGAACCAGACACATGGACAAGATTGAGCGTGACCATGATACCCTTCGGCACCCAGCCTACTGATTCAACTAATTAGGGCAACCTTTTTCTCCAGGACACGTGGCAGGTCCACAATCGATATCTACAGTCCCACATCGAAATTCTACACAACTTGCACACCTCCCAAGGTCTATAAAGGAAGCACAACTCCCCAAAAAGGAGGTAATCAGAACTTACGGCATACTGCCTATTAATCTGTCAGTTTAAGCTTACTAAATCCGTACTTACTTAAGCATCGGAGAGCCTTCGGCCGGTACCACACTGGTGCCCTAGGTCTTACCGAGCGTTTGCTATCTTGCAAATCATGCTCTACTGAGGCCCAAAACATACCGAAGGCCCAACATCATTAAGTTGAGCGGGAAAGTTACCGAACCATTTTTTCGCATCAACATATGTTATTCACATTGTAAATAATGTAAACCTCCAAAGTACATTTATTTCCCATTTGAGAGTGAGAAACATGTTTTCAGTTTGTCAAATTTGTTGGAAATCCATCGCTACTGGAGTGAAAAGATGTAAATGGTGTTCGATTGGCAGCAATAATTATTCTCTATCTGCTGTTGTGATTGACAATATCAATCAGCTTTATGGATGGCTTAATTGGTGGCAGCCACCTTCTTGTTCATTGCATTGATAAAATATTCTTAAGGTATGCTTGTCGGCAACTGTGGAAATTGCTATTTGTGCAAATAATCTCATGGGAGAATATTTGCTTCTAGATCCTTCAAACTTCGATCTTCCTTCTCTCTCTTCCTCGATTCCTATAAAACAGATTGGAGTAAATGGACCACACCCGGGGGGTGTTGGCCAAAGGCCCCCCGATGCCTAAGTTAGTTCGAGTGTTTGTAGGAAAACAATAGCTAAGCAAAGGGTACAGAGTAGTGTTTATGTAGGGTGTGAACCGGGCGGCCGGAGCCGTGTGTGGTGGCCGGAGCCGTGTGGAGAAAATATGGAGAGTGGAGAGGGAGAAAGAGAGAGCTTCGGGTATTTTTCTCGGGTATTAGAAGTAGGTTTAGATGTACATTGAATGATGAATGAGGTCATCTATTTATAGGAGCCTCGGGGCTAGGGTTTCATAGAGAATATGCTGAGTTTATTGTCTATCCAAATTCATAGAGATTAAGTCGGACTTAGATATAATATCTAAATTAATGATATTATCTTCTCTTTATTAGGATAATATCTGAATTAATGATATTATCTTCTCTTTATTAGGATAATATCTAAATTAATGGTATTATCTTATTAAATAAAGATAATATCCCATTAATTAAGATATTTATCCCAATTAATTAATTGGCCAGATAAACTGGTTCAATTAATTAATTTAAGAGATAATCTTCTTTTCCACGTGGCGTGCCCTGATTGGAGACAGAAATATTTGCTCTCACAAATGCCCCCCAGCTTCTGCATGGCGCTTGTGTGGCATGTAGGAGATGAAATTATTTTTTCGGGCTCTCCAACTGTGTCTGGGCTTTTTTGTAGATCGGATTACTAATTGGCATAGGCTTCTAACTGTTCTTGGAGTTGGATTCCCAGTAGGAATGAGCTTGCGATTCTTTCTTGACCTGAGTTGTCCAACTTGTACAAATACAGGGCTTCTCTTCACTCTTTTTTACATTGTAAACTTAACTTCTCTACTTTCTAGCTTGAGAAAGATCTTGGAGAATTTGTACTGCTTGTCGAAGAGAGAAGATGCTGTGCATCCCAAGGTAAGTCGAGCACGTATATTTTTCTTCATCTTCTCTTTTTCGAGGCAAGGACGTGACATCGTGACTGACAGTCGAAAAAGGTTAGAGCGACGGTGGCCGCTAGTTGCTGCTGAGCGAGTATTGAGAGAAAGACAATGGTCTGCCCCCTGCCGAGAATGTTGAGGGATGAAAGCAGAATGGTCCGGATCCTGATGATCTGCCTGCAGGATAGGAGGAGTGTTCTGCCTGCTGGGTTGTGGCATGTATAGCCTACGTCCGAAGACGTGTAGATGAGAGTGGCCCGTTTGGCTTACGTCCGGAGATGTGTCGATATGTGTGGCCCGTTTAGCCTACGTCCGGAGACGTGTCAATGATAGTGACCCGTTTGGCCTACGTCTAGAGACGTGTCGATTATAGTGGCCCATTTGGCCTACGTCCGGAGACATGTCGATGATGTGTGGCCCGTTTGGCCTACGTCCGGAGACGTGTCGATGATAGTGGCCTGTTTGGCCTACGTCCCAAGACGTGTCGATGTGTGTGGCTCGTTTGGCCTACATCCGGAGACATGTCGATGATAGTGGCCCGTTTGGCTTACGTCTAGAGACGTGTCGATGAGTGTGACTCGTTTGGTCTACGTCCGGAGACGTGTTAATAAGAGTGACCCGTTTGGCCTACGTCCGGAGACATGTCGATGATAGTGGCCCATTTGGCCTACGTCCGGAGACGTGTCGATGTGTGTGACTCGTTTAGCCTACGTCCAGAGACGTGTCGATGATAGTGGCCCGTTTGGCCTACGTCCAGAGACATGTCGATGATAGTGGCCCGTTTAGCCTTCGTCCGGAGACGTGTCGATTGCTTTTATGAACACTCCATTGGAAAGAAAAGCTTTGAACTTGTATTGATGTCTGTGTGACTACATTGCTGCTTAAAGCCTTCTAGACGAGTGATATGCCTCCAAAGTAGTTGCCATACTCGCCATCGTGAATTTTACAGAGGACTTCAACTGTTTGAGGGTACTTTATGCAGGTGAGATGAGGGCCGGAGTATGATCTACGGATGAGCTTGTTGTCGTGCATATAGTATCTCGCGGCCTTCTGCTGGACCTTCCTAGCTTCGGACTTATCCGTTGGCAGGTTTCCATTCACTAAGTAGTCGATGATAGGGTCTTGCCAGCTGGGGTCCTCATCAATCTGCATTAAGTCGATTGGCTTTATGTCTTCGATGCTTGGCCGGTCAAGGTGTTCAACTGGGATGGAGCGTTTGAACTGGGATGGAGCGTTTGAACTGGGTGTCCAGTGCTGATCCTAGGCTCGTCAACGCATTTGCATAAGTGTTCTTTGCCCGCAGAACTTGTTGGATGGTGAAAATAGGGAATTCTTCAAAAGTCCTTGGACTTTGTCGAGTTACTGGACCATTCTTGGATGCTTTGCAATGTACTCGCCTGAGGCTTGATTCGTGATCAGCTGGGAGTCTGAGTAGATGGCCAATTTCTTGATCGACAGTTCTTTCGCTAGGCGTAGTCCTGCAAGCAATGCCTCATATTCTGCCTCGTTGTTTGAAGCAGAAAAGCCTAGTGTGATAGCTTGTTCCAACAAGGTTCCGTCTGGGGTGATTATGACAACTCCTGCTCTCGCTCCTTTGTGATTTGATGCTCCGTCTACATGCAACTGCCACATGTCATTTAGGTAGGTTCGAATCGGTAGGGGAGGTGTCGTCTACTTTTTCCTTGCTTTTCGTGACCATCTTCTCTTTTTCGGCTGTCGGAGTAAACTCTACAACAAAATCTGCTAAAGCTTCAGCTTTTATAGCAATCTTCGGCCAGTAGAGGAGGTCGTATTGACTGAGTTCGATAGCCCATTTCATGAGTCGCTGACAAGCGTCGGGGCTGTAAAGGATCGATCTCAAAGGAAATTCTATTATGACAATAATCCGGTGTGCTTGATAGTAGGGCCTTAGTTTTCTCGCAGAAACTACAAGCGAAAAAATAAGCTTCTCCATCTTCGGTAGCGAGTCTCTGCATCGAGGTGAGCTTTTGAAATGTAGAATACAGGATGTTGTGCCCCCAACTCTTCTCGGATGAGAGCTGAGCTGACAGCTGAGTCGGACACCGCCAGGTAGATGTACAAGTCTTCTCCTGGTATCAGTTTTGAGAGTAATATAGGTGAAGTGATGTAAGTTTTCAAGTTTTGAAAGGCTACTTCACACTCGTCATCCTACTTGTCTTTGTGTCCTTTTTTCAAGGCTTTGAAAAATGGCCTACACTTGTCGGTAGATCCTGAAAGGAATCGAGTGAGAGCTGCCGCCCTACCCGTTATACTTTGTATCTTTTTTGTTGTGGCAGGTGACTTCATGTTGAGTATAGCCTTGATTTGATTTGGATGTGCCTCAATTCCTCTTTGGGTAACTAAGTATCCAAGGAATCGGCCGAACGAGACTCCAAATGTGCATTTGCTCGGGTTCAACTTCATGTTGTATTTTGGAGTAAGCTGAACGCCTCGGCAAGATTCTTGATGTGGTCTGCTCGTTTGGGAGCTTCGACTAGCATGTCATCTACGCAGCCCTCTATAGTCTTGCCGATTTGCTCTTTGAAAATTTTGTTCACTAGCCTTTGGTAGGTTGCCTCGGCGTTCTTCAGCCCAAAGGGCATGACTTTATAGCAGTATGTACCTCTTTCGATGATGAATGAGGTTTTTTCCTTGTCTTCTTCATGCATCATGATTTGGTTGTAACCAGAGTAGGCGTCCATGAAGCTTAGTAGTTGATTGCCAGAAGTTGAATCGACAAGCTGATCAATTTTTGGTAGTGGAAAGTTGTCTTTAGGGCATGCTTTATTGAGGTCGGTGTAGCCGACGCACACTCTCTACAGGCCTTTATCTTTCTTTGCTACTAGAACAACGTTCGCCAGCCATTCTGTGTAAGAGACCTCTTCAATAAAACCGGCAGCTAGAAGCTTGTCGATCTCAGTTCCAATGATGGCAACCCGCTCGGGGGCGAAGTTGCGTCTCTTCTGCGCTATAGGCTTGATAGCTGAGTTGACGTGCAGGCAATGGCAGATGATCTGGGGATCAATGCCATGCATGTCGGATGCTGACCATGCAAATACGTCTTTGTTGTTCTGGAGGAAGGCTACAAGCTCTGCCTTTTCCTCCTAGCTTAAGCGCGAGCCAATCCGCGCTGTTCTCTCTAGCTTGTAAGGATCAAGGGGTACTAGCTCAACGTCCTCCTCGGGCTTCCATCCTTTTTCAGGATAAACCTCCAGAAGGATTCCCTCGACTTGGTCCTGATTCTTTGATTGCTATTGGGGAGTAGCTATTCCCTTTTCTTTTTGGTCTGCTCGACCGTTAGAAACTGGATCTGCTTTCTCCTCTGCTTGTTCCACTCCCTTTAGATTTGCCTGAGTCACAGGGAGGAACTGTGTTTGCTTGCCTCTTTTCAGCCATTGAGCTGAGCATTTCCTCGCCATTGCCTGATCGCTGTTGATTTGACCGATACCGCCCCTAGGGATTAGGTAACTAATCTTCTAATGTGTGGCGGAGGTGACGGCGTTGATCTTGCTGATCCATGGTCTGCCCAGAATGCCATTGTAAGGTGAGGTTTCATCAATGACCATGAACGTTTTCGAGTTGACTACTGGTGAGGAGTAGACGTCGAGATCTATTGTGCCCACGGTAACCGTTGTTGAGCCATTGAAGCCAGTCAGCGACTCGGCTGATTTATTGATCTTTGTCTCAAAGCTCATCTGTTGGATGACCGCCGATTGTAGGATGTTGGCTGCATTGCCCTCGTCTGCATGGATTCGGTCGACCATGGCCTGAGCAATTTGAATGCTGATGACAAAGGTGTCGTTACGTGGCACGTCGAGGCTGATCAAATCTTTCTTTTGGAAGCTGATTACAGGATCGTCTTCTGCTAGCGGAAGGTCGGTCAAGACTTGGGAGATCAAAGTGGCTTATCTGATCTTCCTCTTCTTTTCCTTGCTGGTCAGCCCAGTTTCCTCGGAGTCGGCTGGGATTGTGTTAATCCTTATGACCTTTTGGGGCGGCTCCTTGGCGGTGTCACGTTCTTCAATTCGCTGGATGGCCTGCTTCGCAATGAATTCCGTGCAGTGACCTTCTCTCACGAGTTCTTCAAGGTGTGCTTTCCAAGCGAAGCAGTTGTTCGTAGTGTGTCCATACGTCCCATGGAAGGCACAGTATTTGCTAGTATCCCTTTTGTCCAGATCTCCTTTCAAGGGTGGCGGTCTTCTTACCCAAGGTTTATTTTTCACTTAGGCTAGGATTTGATGTATAGGGATGGTGAACTTGGTGTACTTCTCTCCTGCCTTAGCGTCTTCTTGTGGGCGTGACCTGCGCTTGTCCTTATTCTTATTGCTAAATCCTTCGTTTCTTTGGCGTGCCCGTTTAGTCGACTGATCTTCATGCTTTATAGACCTTTTTGCGGTGATTCGATCGTCATCCCAGAGCGCATAACATTCCGCAGTCGCGTAGACCTCTGTCAGAGTCTGGCTGGGAGTGATAGTCAGCTCGCGGTACAAGTCGTGTTCAGCTGGAAGACCTTTCTTGAAGGCAGATGACGCGATCCGGTCATCACATCTTACAATGTTGGCCTTTTCTGCTTTGAATGTCTTGATGTAATCTCGAAGGGATTCGTCGGACTTCTTGCACAAGTTATACAGGTGGTCAGATTCTTCTTGATCATCCAGTAAGAGGTGTACTCTTTGGTGAAGACGTAAGTCAACTCCTTAAAGTTGCTGATCGATCCGGATGGTAGGGTGTGGAACCAGTCTTGAGCTACTCCTCGCAAGGTCATTGTAAGGACCTTGCACATCAGTGCGTCGTCGGCTTTGTGGAGGATCATGATACTTTTGAAGTATTTTAGGTGGCTCTCGGGATCAGAATTCCTTTTGAAATGTATAAACGAAGATGTTGAGAATCGCTTCGGGGGAGCAGCCTGCTCGATTTCAGGGGTGAAAGGAGTATAGATCGTCTGGTCCATCTCTTTACGTAGTGCATCCTCGAGGTTCCCACCAGTCTTCAAGTCTCGAAGTCGGACATTCACAAACTTCTCAACGTCTTCTGCACACATTGCTGGTCGATCACATTGGCGACCTTCGTCATTCGAACGACGCTGATTGACCTCTTCGTTGGTCTGCGAGGGTCGACCCTCTCGTCTATGCTGCCTAGGAGGCGTGTTGGTGGACTGCGCTTGCGATGGATTTTCTGCAACTTGGCGACGAGAATTGGTTCTCCGAGAGTGGGTAGTGGAGTGTCTCTCTTCATGATCCTCATTGCGGCGATTGTCAGTTTGACCTCCATGGGAGCCTAGCCTTTCATGAACATTTCCTTACGGGCCAAGGCAAGCGCGGACGTCAAGTCGTGGGCCGAGCCTTTCTCGCACGTTTCTTTGTGTGTGGCTTGCTAGTGCTTGTGACATGCCAACAAGCTAATCACGTTGTTGTCCATCTCCTTGTCTGCTTACTCTTGCTCGACCTGCTTGGTACCCATCGAGCTGCCGACTGACGCGTTCATCCATCCTTCTCTCATCGCCTGGCTGTCCAAGGCCAAGGTTTTGAACCAAGTTTATTTCGTTGAGGAGCTGCCTCATCAGAGCGCTTTGGTAGTCCATTCTCTGAGCTAGCTGGTTAACTCTCATATTAAGATCTACTTGACTTTGTGGATTGGGAGGAGAGAAGCGTGTGGAGCCCAATTGCACACGGGCTAGGGTTTCATTGGAGGTGTACGCAAGAGCGTGTGTCGAGCATGGAGGCAATGGAGGGAACGCTTGAAGTTTCTCCAAGACCAGGCCTAAGTCGGTGGTGGTAACGAGCCCACCTTGATGGGAGGTTCCACCATGCTCGGTGGCGGTGCCATGGATGTTGCTGGATCCAGTTGCGGGTCTGGTAGGTGGCACGGGGGTGAGAGGTGGTGGTGCCACCATGTCGATCGCGGGATCGTGGGTGGAGTGGCTTTGGGCCGTCGCGGATTTAGCCATCATGGCGGTTTTGCTCCTCGTGCGCTTGCTTCCAACCACGGTTGTTTGGAAGGCTTCGGTGGATTGGAAAATATGAGGAACGGATTCCTTGAGCACGCGTTGAGTATAACTCGTGCTCTCAATGAAAGCACCAAATGTTTGTGCAAATAATCTCACGGGAGA
>NW_007362524.1:11807-33252 GCF_000346735.1 Prunus mume
TTAATTAAGATATTTATCCCAATTAATTAATTGGCCAGATAAACTGGTTCAATTAATTAATTTAAGATATAATCTTCTTTTCCACGTGGCGTGCCCTGATTGGAGACGGAAATATTTGCTTTCACAATTGCCATGGCTTTTATTGACATTATTTAATGCATTAAGGTAGAATTGGCATGTGAAGGAATATGTGGTTGTCTGGTGCTTTCTCATAAGGACATCTATGACAAACCTTTTATCAAAGAAAGAAGAAGCGATCAGTCAATCCAACATTATCGTTATGGTTTGGGTGAAATCTTAGCTTCCATATTTTAATAGGAAAATTAAATTTCTAGATTCTATATTTCACTAGGATTTCTAGATTTTTCAGATTTCATTAGGTATTTTAGTTTTCAAGTTTTAGCAGGATTTTATTTAAGTTTCCTATTTTATTTAGATTGGTTCTTTGGTGTGAAGCCAAGGCATCTTTTACCATCTATTTTTTGTTTTTTCATTGTTTTCACTTTCACTAAATTACCCAAATACTCAATTCACCCATATCCTACATCAAATTTGGCATCAAAACCTAGTTTTCGTTTTCCTTGGGTTCAAAATTTTAGAGTTGTTTCTTCACGTTGTGTGTCAAGTGATGGCTCCGACTAAACCTGGAAAGACAGACAAGCCAGAGAGGGACATTGAACGTCTTGTTCAAATGATGGAAAACCTATCAAAGCAAATGGCAGATTCAAACACTAGATCCGAAAACTGACTTTGTAACGCCCCCGACCTAAATTAATTGTTTATTCAATTTATTTAATTGTGAAATTACAATTTTGCCCTTGGGGTAGTGTCACGTTAATTACATTTCGATCCGTATATTTTTTGGATTTGAGTGACAGTGTAGAGCTCGTCGATATGAGTTCATAGACATGTACTGGGCCCAAATCGGAATTTTAATGAAGAAATTGTGGTTAATGAAAGCGCAGTTACACAACCGTAATTTTTTCAAAGTTGGATTTTTAAAAACCTGATCTGTTTTCGCTTCCCCACGCATTTCTCTCTATCCTTTCCCTCTCCTCCCCGACCGGCCACCATTTCGTACGAAAAAACTTCCAAAATCTTCATCTCTCTCTTCTACCCAGCCCACGCCTTTTCTACGATAAAAAAACCCGGTGTTTAGCAACTGTGTCGACTGGAAGAAACGGTAGAAACTGCCATCGACATTAGTGACTTTTCCGGCCACCTCAGGTCACGCCACCGCTTGGATCAGGTAGCTCTCTCCTCCCTCATGCTTTCCCCTAGGTTGCGCGACATCATTAGGGGCTACCACCGCCGTTTTGAGGCCGGGAAGTTCCGGTCAAACACATACAGTTCCGCCTTCGATCCAGCTAACTCCGGCCACTTTTTGGTCGTGGTCCAAGAACCAAAAATGCTCGTCTTGTTAGTCTGAATGTATAGGTATTGTTGGGTAATTTGAGAAATTTTTGTTGTCGAAAATTTCTCAGGCCACCCACGCACTGCCAATGCTTGTTGAGCTGCGTGGGCCATGGGGTGGTGGCCCATTGTCTTATGTTTTGATCCCCATGTAGTCCCGATCATGACGGTATGCTCGAATTTGAATTTGGTTATCGTATGACAGTCGAGCGGATTTACGCCTATTAGGTGATATCTTGGTTCGATATGTTAGGACCATTGAATCGGCTCCAATTCCAAGTATGATGTTCTCTATACCTCTAGGATCTTGTAGGAACTCACAGATCAAGAAACGGAGTCCCGAATACTCCGATTCAATGATTCTAAGGTTAGGTAAACTAGTGACCGTCTAATCGTGCGATCGAGAGCAATCCGACCGCTCGATCAAGACCAAACTTGCAGAACGTGTTTAGCGGACTTTGTTGAACCCGTAACAAATTTCGGATAGGAAATCGAAGGTCGTGGGTCCCACAGGCCCGGTTGACCAAATTTGGAAAGTTTGACTACTCAGTTGACTGGGAGTCTTCCGAGATTATTCCACTTTTCAAAAAATGTAGTTGGATCTTAGAAACTCCGCGTCAGTCGTACACACACTTTGAGTCCTGAGAAAGTTAGGAGTTTGTTTTAAAGTGCTCGTTCAAGGCGTTTTATTAACTTGGTCCTCATGTTCTTCAAAATAGGTACTCATGAGCTTAACAGCCGGGACCCTCTTAGGGTCAAGCTGCATGGGATTATCTGTGACTGGACTATGGAGTTTATATATTGTTTCAATTATGAAATTAGCTGTTATTTTTTATATTTGAAGTTTATGATTATTTCGGGTATGGTTTATATGCTTTTGAGAAGTTATTTACATTATGACTTTCGTATTTGTACCATGATATGTACCCTCCCCTAATTACTTTACCCGAACGTGGCGCTGGATTTTCCAGATTGTGGGCTTATTTGTTTGTTAGTACTTTATCACACATGGTGTTGGATTTTCCTGCGTGTGGTAAAGATCTGGACACCTTTAGTCGGGTGTGCCGTAAGCCCTGAAGAGAGGTCTGTGCGTGTAAAACATGGTTTGATTTGGCCGTACATGGCGTTCGATTTTCCTACGTGTGTTTTATAGAATGGTAGTCCCTCGGTTGGACAACTTATCTCTAGACGCAGGGTAGAAAGTTGAAACCTTGCGGGCTAGTCAAATGATCCCCGTGTTGGATTGTTCTCCCTCAGTACTTGTGATGGTGTGAGGTTGTCGTATATAGATATTATATTTGTACTTATGAACTTTGGGGTATATACCCTATACAGTCGTGAGAGTTTTCGTGGTCTACTTGTATATATTTATATATATGTATACGTTTAATTATTTTAAAATCTTTTCTTACATATTACGTCTTGTAAGCCTATATCTAGGGAAGGGGTTTGGTTAGAATCAAAAGAATTGAACTTGGGTAGTATTATACTAAATCGGGATTATGGGAGTACCTCAGTTTTAAATTGATTACGTATGAATGGTTTCAATTGCATGTTTTTAGCATCGTTTTCCAAACAGTGGGGTTAGTATGTTGTTTTCAATTATAATAAAACTTTGTTTTTGTCCACTCACAATTCTTTGGTTTGCGCCCTCCAGGCAATAGCTTGATCTGAGTCAAGCAATTGAGCCAAGATTCGTATTTCCACGGCCTGAACTTCTGTAGGGCAATTTCTAATTGTTTTTATTTCTGTTGAACATTTGTTTTCAGTTGTAAATTGAAATTCCTTAGAATTGCTCTGTTATTGCCCATGTAGGGTTCGATGTAAGGCCAGAGGCCTATTTTGTAAACTGTGTGCCTTTGTATTGTGCGTGTTGCTGGTTGGGAATTTATTATTACAGTGTTTTGACAGGTTGAAATTTTGGGAAAAGTCTGTTTTTCAGGAGAGACTCTGCTGAAATTTCGATTTTTCCTTTGTTTTTGGAGAAGAGGATGTTGTTTGTAAGTGGGCCCAGCATCGGTTTGATGTCAGAAAAGGCACAGGGTTCGTCATGGATTCCGAGGAATTCGGGGCGGGTCCTATCAGACTCAGACTCATGGAACGTCGCCTTGCAGACTTAGAAGCAGCTAATCAACATGACGAAGCAGTGTGAATGGAGAAGAGAGGAATCATGATTGACAACATCATGATAGAAGGAATGACCAAGACGGTGAGAGACATCATGAAGAAGGAATGATCAAGACTCGGAGAAACACAATTTTCATTGTGGCGATGAGCAAGACCCTGATGAAAGGGTGATGAGATTAGTGAAAGTTGACGCTCCTTATTTTGATGGTGAGCTAAATCCTAAAGCACTCATCGACTAGTTAGCTTACATGGATCATTATTTTGGTAGGCATGACATGTCTGAAGCTTGAAAGGTGAGATTTGCTAAGATAAAATTGAATAAAAACCACGGAAATTGTAAGAAAAACTTGAAAAAATTTATTGAAATTTTGGAGAATGTTTATTTAGTCAATTATCTATTAGTTTATCAAAAAAAAATTAGAAGGAAATACATTACATGATGGATTGAATTTATTTAAGTTGATTATACAGCGAGCTGGCAAACACTGTGAGTGTAGAAAATATATAGTAATTAATGAAAAAAAAGATTAAACACACCATAATCATTTATATATAATGATTTACTACAATATTTTATACTTTATACATTGTATGGTAAGATACATAAGTGATTTAGTACCAAATAGAGTTCCTATGAGGTTCAAATTTTTCACTATCTTCATCATCTCTATGCGTAGTGTAAGTGTATTGTGAAAAGTAGTCATCAAATGATAAATCCCCAGAATAGTTTTGCATGTAATTGTTAACATGCCACCCATATGGATCTGAGATTGGTTGACGTTGTCCATGAGCAAAATCATTTGAAGATTGAGTCTCCGACATGTTCCGAAATATCTGTGATTCGAAAAAACCAAAATATCCTCGATATTTCGTCGATATTATCGATATTTCAGACTATGGTTCTACCTAATAGGAAACTTCATTTTCCCTTTTCGTTGTTTTTTTGGAAACTAAATTTGTAAATTTAACTCCAGTAGTTTCTATGCTATTTTCCATTTAGGATTGAATTTGAGGCCGAAGGCCATGTGAAATTTGTGTGTGCGTTATCTTGTGTATACCATCAATTGGGATTATTAGATTGTTGTTATTTGCATGTGTTAATTCGGGAAAAGTCTATTTTACAAGGGAGACTGTCGAAATTTCGGTAGAAGTCTCGACTCATTTTTCTCAAAGTTCGGGTGAGAGATGTAAAGTTAGTAGTGGGTCCAGCATCATTCATGTGCCATAATATGTAACAGGATTCAACACGAGTTCCGAGAGAATTTGAGTAGAGTCCTGTCACGATATCCATTAAAATTCCCCTTAATTATTTCTTCAAATTTCCATCTCGTCCTCTTTGAAAACTAAATAAATAAATAAATAAAGAAGAAGAAGCCTTCCGAATATCTAAGACTAAAAAGCTGCAAAAAGATTTAATATGCAAATTAATTAAGCAGCAAATGAGCAGTTTAATTCGTGTTGACCTTCAAGAATTTTCCCAAGGAGTCCTTGTTATCTTGAACATCAATAGTCTGCGCTGATGAGAGCTGATCACCAGACTTTCTTGGGTTCTGAAGATCAAAAATTATGTCTTCAGTGGCATCCCAAGACGAAGAATTTTCATGGACATCAGATTGTCCTGTACAATAAAGTCATAACACTCTGTCGTATTGCTCAGTTTTATTTATAAATTGTTTTTCAAATAAATTAAAAAATAAAAAACTCGAAAAAGTAGATTGTCCTGAAAAGGCCGCTGCTCTATTGGCGATGAAAACCGTCCGATAAATCTGCACACATTAATAATTTTGATGCATATTAGAATGGATAATAGAGCATTGGCATTACAATAATAATTTGACCAGTTGTTTCTCGGGGTTTTACACCCCCTCCCCTAGTTCATTAAAAAAAAAATTAGAGTGAGGAGAGGAGTGATTACAAAAAATTTACAATTTTTTTTGGGTCTAGGCATGTCTGAAATACAGTGCAAGTACATACAGAAACATTTAGGGAGATTCACTATTATACTCAATATCTGGGCCTACATTATAAATAAAAAAAGTACATGAAATAGATTTTAAAAACACCCAAAACTCATTTACAACATAACTGGCTTCGAACTTCCTATAAATTACAAAACTGTCATCGATTTTTTAAAACAAGATTAACCCCAAAACACTCAAGAGGGCATCAAAGTATTTTAATAATCAAAATTAAATTCAATAGGGTCATCTGTCATTTTTTGGGTTTGTTTATAAAAATTAAATGATATAAGATTTATCCATATCACTCGTGCTAAGAATTGGTATATAACTAAATAGCTCAAATATTTTATATGAATGATGTGTAATACCCCTGATATTGCAAATTTCGTACACTGCATCTTTACTTAAGCTTCTTTAGTACGTAATATTAGTGTCTCAACTTCAACAGCCACACTAAGATGAAAAGGAAAGATGGGAGCTAGAAGAAAAGCCAAACATGCAAGATAGCTATAATCCATATAGTCAAAGGTACAAGAAGAACACACATTTAATTAAAGACATGATGATGGTTAGGAAAACTAGCCAGTGTTAAATGATTAGCTCACCTGTAAATGAGATCTGACATGTGCCAAGGTGAGATCTTTGACATCCATAAGCTCAAGAAGTGACTCTGGTGTAGCCCCTAATGTATAAACCCACAACATTATTAATTTAACAGAAAAAGAAAAGGATTTAACAGGAGAAAAAATCATAACAAGTCCTCTTCTTTTTCTTTTTCTTTTTCTTTTTACCTGTAAGTTGTTGAAGACAACGTATAAACAAAGGATACATTCATTTAATTTGACCCCAAAAAAAAAAAAAAACAAAGGATAATTAAAGAAGAAAGTAGGGACTAGTACTCACTTTCATGGCCACCCAAAAGGTAAACAGCATGAACAAAGCAAGTGTGTAGAGTGGTAGTCCAGCACATCCGAGGGGCTCTCCACCTGGATCGAAGAAGACCCCGTTGAGCCTGAAATAGCGGGCTTGAACTTGAAATGCTAGTAATTGTAGAGGTAGAGGTAGAGGAATTACTATCCAAAGGCTTTCTCAAGATGTTGTTATCAATGGTATTGACGTTCCTTCGGTTATTACTTAGTTTTGAACCACCTAAACAGAGAAGAAATATGGCAGGCAAAAGGGATGCTTTGAAAGGATTATCAGCATGCCGAAGGCAGTAAACATACTGAACAATACAGCAAATGCACTGTGAGATGCCAGCAACTTGTCCATAAATGTCAGGAAGAGTACCAAAAAGCTTATTACGAGGAGGTGGATGATAAAACCGCCGGAGCATTCCCCATCTCCACTATGCACTATTTGGTATGCTGTTAGCTCCCAGATGGAAATGATCACAGCTGCAATAGCCAACAGCATTCCAAATAGTGCATAGTGGGCTTGGGGAGGAACCTGATCACAAGCAGCTGACAACATCTCTAGGCCAAGGTTAGTGGCTAAAAATATGCACTCTGCTGATTCTGAAGTAGCCTATAGACGAAAAGAAACTAGCTAATTAAAAATTCAATTAAAAATTAAAGATACCAATCAAGAAATATATGCAACAAAAAAAACTGTTAGGCTAGCTTGGCTGGCTAGCTATGGATATGGTTATGATCAAGTTTTGAGTGACCACTACCTTTAAGGGCTCATCATCCCTGAAACTCAAGGAGGGCCTGTAAAGATTACTATTAGGTGTTAAAGATGGCTCAGTAGAAGATTGATCTCCATGACGAGTATTTGCAAACCGGGAAACCAGTTGTTGCTCTCAATTTCCACAGCTAATAAGCAAATGCTTTCCTTTGAGACATAAATACCTCTGTTTGGTTACTGAGAAAACGGAGGAATTTACATAGAAAAAGAAAGGAACTTTCCAAGATGGATCCTCTGCTTTCCTTCTTTAATTATCTGATTTCCATCCTGCCCAAACTGAAAACAATGAGAAGAAGATGCTATAGTGTTATGGGATTAGTTGAGAAGAGGTTTTAGTAAAGGCAATAATGGAATAAAGAGAAAAGGAGAGCTTCTTGGAAAATCGCAGTGTGGTGGAAAAGCTCTTCCCAGGTGGCCCACACGGTTTATCTTTCACTTTCAGGTGCCTAGCTAATGATATAATCTTCTTTATCTGTCACTGCCATTTTCAAAACAAAACAAAAAGATCTCTGTGAGCCATCAAGGAAGTTTCCTAAAATTGAACATAAAGTTTACAAGATGCATGGTTTGGTTGCACCCGATAAATTTTTGAAATTTGAACACACAAAAGCAAGTTTCCTAGGTAGGGGAGAAAAAAGCCTTCACCCATCAAGGAAAGCTTGAGCACATTGCAAACAATGCTGCTATAAATTGGTAAATTAAATAAAATCCCAACGCTAAATTCACATAAGAATAAATTCATTACCAGAATTAAGGTATGGCCAAGGTAAACACTCTAAACCATTCAGTATGACTAAGGGCCAATGGCGGCTCTTGAAGAAAATCCCTAGACCATTCATTCTCATTTTAGGCAAAGACAAATTGAGGTAAATAATGATGAATTTTGCAGTTTATATTTTGATAGCTTGATTGAATTAAATTTTTGGACTTTTTGCGGTTTTGTGCGAGGCAATCTATAATTAAGTGACTTCTTCTCATGACAAGATTCATTGACACTAAACCAACCCAACATCGACTAATGGGGTGTTAGTTAGATTGGCCCAGACCTTTTGTGTCCTCTCAAGCGGTCCTGGGTTCAAACCCCCGTGGTACCCGTGTGTGTGAGTTCTTCCTCCCCCTTTCTAACTCCAGTAGTTGCTCTGATATTTTCCACTTAGGACTGAATTTGAGGCCGGAAGCCATGTGAAATTTGTGCACGTTATCTTGTGTATGCTGCTAGTTGGGATTATTAGATTGTCGTTATTTGCAGGTGTAAATTTGGGAAAAGTCCAATTTACAAGGGAGACTGCTGAAATTTCAATAGAAGTCTCGACCCGTTTTTCTTAAAGTTTGGGTAAGAGGTGTAAAGTTAGTAGTGAGTCCGGCATTGTTCAGGTGCCAAAATATGTAACCGAGTTCGACACGAGTTCCGAGGGAGAATTCAAGTCGGGTCCTGTCATGATATCCATTAAAATCCCCCTTAATTATTTCTTAAAATTTCCATCTCGTCTCCTTCCAAAACTAAATAAATGAATAAATAAAGAAGAAGAAGCCTTCCGAATGTATTATCTAAGACTAAAAAGCCGCGAAAAGATTTCGGGCTCGTTTGGTAACGTTTTCGAAGAATGATTTCAGAGAATATTTTCATAAAATGAAAACGAGAAAACAAATTTGCATTTTCAAGATTCAACAATGCATCTGGTAAGTTAATTTGAAACAATTTTAGAAAACAAAAACAGTGAAAATGTGTCTGGTAGTACAATTTGAGGATAAGAGAAATAAAGAATGTTGCATCATGTAATCAATATTTGAACTATTTTTCACAAGCATTTTTATTAATTTCTCATCTAGAATATATATATATATATATACACACACACATAATTTTAAAAAATAAAATAAAATTCTAATGTAAAATAAATAAAATTAAAATTAAAAAATCTCATGTATTCTTATAATCTTTATTTTAAATAAATATGAAATTATATCATATGTAATGGTTTAACTAAATAGAGTGCAACGAAAAAGGATGGGAGTCGATTGGGTTCGAGTGGCTGGGGGGGGGGCTGTGGGGGGGGTTTTGGTCGGGTGGTTGGGGTTTATGGGGGGGGGTGTGCTCTGTTTGGCAGTGGTGGTAATGCTGTCTTTGGAGATGTTGAATCCATATTGTGTGAAAATGATGAAAACATCATTTTGACGTTTTCATAATTATAACTAAAACTTTGAATCTGTTTTTAGAAAATGTTTTCTGAGAATTACAAGCATTTTCTGAGAATGAAAATGGAAAACAGCCTCCGAAAATGCGACCGAACGGGCCCTTAATATGCAAATTAATTAAGCAGCAGATGAGCAGTTTAATTTGTGTTTACCTTGAAGAATTTTCCAAAGGAGTCCTTGCTATCTTGAACATGAACAGTCTGCGCTGATGAGAGCTGATCACCGGACTTTCTTTGGTTCTGAAGATCAAAAATTATGTCTTCAGTGGCATCCCCAGAAGAAGGATTTTCATGGACATCATATTGTCCTGTACAATAAAGTCATAACGTTGTGTCGTATTGCACATGTTCCATTTATAAATTGTTTTTCAAATAAATTACAAAATAAAAAACTGGAAAAAGTAGATTGTCCTGAAAAGGCCGCTGCTCTATTGGCGGTGAAAACCGTCCGATAAATCTGCACATTAATAATTTTGAAATCCATAAGCTCAAGAACTGACTCTGGTGTAGCCCCTAATGTATAAACCCACAACATTATTAATTTAACAGAAAAAGAAAAGGATTTAACAGGAGAAAAAATCATAACAAGTCCTCTTCTTTTTCATTTTATTTTTGTTTTTACCTGTAAGTTGTTGAAGACAACGTATAAACAAAGGATAATTAAAGAAGAAAGCAGGGACTAGTTCTCACTTTCATGGCCACCCAAAAGGTAAACAGCATGAACAAAGCGAGCGTGTAGATTGGTAGTCCAGCGCATCCGAGGGGCTCTCCACCTGGATCGAAGAAGACCCCGTTGAGCCTGAAATAGCGGGCTTGAACGTGAAGTGCTAGTAATTGTAGAGGTAGAGGTAGAGGAATTACTATCCAAAGGCTTTCTCAAGATGTTGTTATCAGTGGTATTGGCGTTCCTTCGGTTATTACTTAGTTTTGAACCACCTAAACAGAGAAGAAATATGGCAGGCAAAAGGGATGCTTTGAAAGGATTATCAGCATGCCGAAGGCAGTAAACATACTGAACTGTACAGCAAATGCACTGTGAGATGTCAGCAACTAGTCCATAAATGTCAGGAAGAGTGCCAAAAAAACCCCACTATGCACTATTTGGTATGCTGTTAGCTCCCAGATGGAAATGAGCACAGCTGCAATAGCCAACAGAATACCAAATAGTGCATAGTGGGGTTTTCTTGGGGAGGAACCTAATCACAAGCAGCTGACAACATCTTTAGGCCAAGGTTAGTGGGTAAAAATATCCACTCTGCTGATTCTGAAGTAGCCTATAGAAGAAAAGAAACTAGCTAATTAAAAATTCAATTAAAAATTAAAGATACCAATCAAGAAATATATGCAACAAAAAAAACTGTTAGGCTAGCTATGGATATGGTTATTATCAAGTTTTAAGTGACCACTACCTTTATGGGCTCGTCGTAGACATTATAGTTGTACGACCTCATCCCTGAAACTCAAGGAGGGCCTGTAAAGATTACTACTGACCGGATCTACAGTGGGGTCACTGGGGTCGAACGACCCCATGAAAGCCATGGAAATAGGCTTGGAGGTCCACCTGAGCTGAGCCTGTTGAACAACCACACGGGAATGACCTCCAACTGCTCACTGGTTTGCCTGAGAGGAAGAAGAAGCAGCGCTGCGCACCTGAGGAAGAAGAAGAAGAGCACGCTTCTTGTGTTCCTTCACTCTTACTTTTCATTTCAAACTCTATCAAGAAAAAGATAGAGAAGAAAGAGGTAGAGCCATGAAGAAGAGGAACGTTGAGAGAGAGAAATTTTTTTTTTTTCAAGATGGAGGCGGCTGAGATGAGAGAAGAATGATAGGATTTAGTGGAAGAGAGGTAGGGTTATTATTCGGGCTGCGAAGTTGGGCTTTAGACTTAGGGGTAAAGTTGGGTTTATGGATTTGAAGATCAATTGGGCTATTAAAACATAGGATTTAAAATATAAGAAAGTAAACAAATTAATCTGTCAATATATTTTATTACAAAAATTAAATAAATACTATATTATATCAAAACAGATCGGATTATTATGGGATCAGATATAGCCACATTCAGATTTGTTCCTCTAATAAATTCGGAACATAATAGGATTATCGGATAAAATCACGAAATCCATCTACTCCAAACCCCATTTCTATTTCTCCTCAACCTTAAACCCCTCAATCTCCCCCCAAAACCCTTAACCCCCCATCTCTTCCATTGCGGTCACTGCCAAAACCAGCCACCACATTCACTAACTTTTATACTATGACCCTATGAGGTAAGATTTCTGGATCCGTCACTAGTAGGTGTTAAAGATGGCTCAAAAGAAGATTGATCTCCATGACAAGTATTTGCAAACCAGTAAACCAGTTGTTGCGCTCTCAATTTCCAGAGCTAATAAGCAAGTGCTTTTCTTTGAGACATAAATACTCTGTTGGTTTACTGAGAAAACGGAGGAATATACATATAAAAAGAAAGGAACTTTCCAAGACGGATCCTCTGCTTTCTTTCTTTAATTATCTGATTTCCATCCCGCCCAAAGTGAAAACAATGAGAAGAAGATGCTATAATACTGTTATGGGATTAGTGGAGAAGAGGTTTTAGTAAAGGCAATAATGGAATAAAGAGAAAAGGAGAGCTTCTTGGAAAATCGGTGTGGTGGAAAAGCTCTTCCTCTTCCCAGGTGGCCCACGCGGTTTATCTTTCACCTTCAAGTGCCTAGCTAATGATACCATCTTCTTTATCTATCACTGCCATTTTCAAAACAAAACAAAAAGATCTCTGTGAGCCATCAAGGAAGTTTCCTAAAATTGAACATAAAGTTTACCGACTGCTTTTTGTCCTCCACTCCAATGACAACAAGACAAGTTAATTGTCTTTTAAATGAAAGCTTCACAATATATGCAGTAGAAAAAAAAAATATTTGCTGTTTGCACATCAACGGAAAAAGCCTGGCGAGGGTGAGCCCACCACGTGAAAAAAATCAGCCATGCTGAAGAAGCAAAACAAAATGAAGAGTAAGTGTGGCGGTGAGCCCACCGCCTGTGAAATTCAAAAGGAAGAGGACTTCTTCCTCTTTGACTTGCAGCAGAGTAAGGAAAAAAGAAGTCTTGGACTTCACGGACTTGAATCCAAGATTATGAAAAAAGATGGGTTGTTTTACCCACCCAAAAAAAAAAAAAAAAAGAGAGATGGGTTGCAACTCTACATGCAGCAAAGCAAGGAACTTGAATTATGTCCGAATTCCATTGCATGAAGCTTCTGATAAAAAAATGCGTTGTTGTGGGGAACCATCATGTGAAAGCCAAAGAGGCTTAGTTTTTGTTCCACGCCACTTGCAAGTCATTACCCCAATTTAAAATTAACTGGGACCAAGAAGACTGGTTAGAAGCCGCTGCACAATCCACGACCCCATGGTCTACAGCTCCCCTGTACAACGGGATCATTCCATTGCAGGACTCAAGTTTAATGGAATTGTCTTTAAAAATCCAATTGACGAACAATTGGTTGAAAGTCTCAAATTCACAAGTTGTGGATTAATGGACTCAAATAACAAAAGTCCCATTAATTCCCAATGAAGACTCAAGTTGTACAAAACCACGCCAAAACTCCAAGTGGTACAAAATCACATCAAATACCCGAGTGATACAAAGCCACGCAAATTAAACAATTTTCTTGGAACTACGTCGGTTTGATTCCGTCAAGAGTACGTAGGCAGTCTAACATCCCAATAGACTCAACCGCAACCAAATTTAAATCCATGGTTTGTCTTAACCAAATTTTGCCAGTACACTTTCCCAAGTGCAATTGTCAATTTTTAGAAAAATTAATAGGATAATCAAAATTACTCATTGTTTTTCTTGGACATTGACAACAAGAAAAGTGGTTCAAAACCATCCAATTTTTCATGGGTCATCTACCCATGCAAATTTCAATGAAATTATATACAAATCTCTCAAACACAAATTCTTAATTAGTGGGTCATACTTACCTATTAATTTCCAATTTTTCGATTGGGTTATTTATCTGTGAAAATCTTAAAATCTCCAAAATTGTCTCAAATACACGAATTCTTAATTAGTGAGCCACACTTACCCGCTAATTTCCAAATCATAAATCTGAACTACGTTGGTTTGATCCATTTGAAAGGTTACATAGGCAATATAGAGATTCAATCTAGATGCAACTGTCCAAAACACAATTCCATATCGAATCCCTAGTTTTTTTAAAACTAAATTCACTCAAACACTTCTCAATACAATTCAAATCAAACTTCCCTCGCAATGAGTCATTCATTCATTGCGATTCTTTGAACTGTGAGTGACTTGATTCCCGCAGGGGATATGTAGGCACCCTGAGGTTCGACTTAGGGGCAGCCGCAAAACCAAATACACACGTTCTGTTTCTTTATTATTGAATCAAAGGGTGTTCCCTTAAAGTAAGGGATTGTAATCAAGAGACACTATGTCTCGAATGGGTCAAACCTAAAATAATAAAACCTCATTAATTAATTAGTGGTGGTGAACTTATGTTGGGAGATTCACATTTTTCTTCAACAAAAACAAAAAGATCTTTGTGAGCCATCAAGGAAGTTTTGGTTGCACCTGAGAAAGTTTTGAAATTTGAACATACAATAATAAGTTTCCTAGGTAAGGGAGAAAAAAGCCTTCACCCATCAAGGAAAGCTTGAGCACATTGCAAACAATGTTGCTATAAATTGGTAAATTAAATAAAATCCCAATGCTAAATTAAATTCACATAAGAATAAATTCATTACTAGAACTAAGGTATGGCCAAGGTAAACACTCGAAACCATTCAGTATGACTAAGAGCCAATGGCGGCACTTGAATAAAATCCCTAGACCATTCATTCCCATTTTATGTGAAGACAAATTGAGGTAAATAATGATGAATTTTGCAGTTTATATTTTGATAGCTTGATTGAATTAAATTTTTGGACTTTTTGTGGTTTTGTGAGAGGCAATCTATAATTAAGTGACTTCTTCTCATGACCAGATTCATTGACACTAAACCAACCCAACATCGACCAATGGGGTGTTAGTTGGATTGACACAGACCTTTTGTGTGCTCCCAACTGGTCATAGATTCAAATCCCCGTAGTATCCGTGTGTGTGTGTTTCCCCCTCCCCCTTTCTAACTTTGGCAAAAAAATAAAAAACCAACCCAACATTGGCAAGATTCATGTTAGACCATAGTTTCGTATATACTTCGACCAAAAAAAAAAAAAAGTTTTGTATATTACCATCTGTTGAGGCCCAAAAAAGTCACAGGAAGCCCAAAGACATTTAAAGCCCAATTTAACATATAATGTCGGTCATGCGTTAATCCAAGCTGTATTTTAGGATTTAATTCATTAAATAAATATAGAAATAGTGTATTTTTAGGATTTTCCAGCAGTCCCGCTAATTCTGAGACAGCTTTACAGGAAGAACAAACTATTAATTTAATCAAACAAGTCCATTTTAGGAAATGGTATTCTAACATTACTATAGTTGTTAAAATTTTTGAATTCAACACGATTGCCTTATTTGATTCAGGAGCTGATCTTAATTGTATAAAAGAAGGTTTAATTCCCACTAAGTGCCTGTTTGGCATTGCTTATTTGGAGCAAAAATCACTTTCTTATGAAGTTTTCTTCCACCTAGCTGTTTGGTAAATGAAAAAATAATCTGATTATATGAATAATTGCTGTCAGCCACAGCGATTTGAGGAAGCTGGTCAGGGGGTGATTTTATTTCCGCTTATGCGGAAAGCTGATGGGGAACCGGTGCTCTTTAATGAATAATAATTTTCAGGTTTTAGGTATTGCAATTAAAAATAATAACCGCATGTCCTTTCTAGTCATTATACATAGTCTAAACACTTTTACACAAAAATTTTCCAAATACTCATAAACTCATTATTGTTTCAACATCACTTTTAACAAAAAGTTTACCAAACACCAAACTGATTTATTTCACAGCTGATTTCTCATACAGCAAATTTGACAGTGATTATTTTCACAGCACATCAATGCCAAACTGGCCCTTAGTATGACGTCGTTTTTTTATTTTTTATAAAGATGAAGCTACCACGTTCAAAATAAGTAAATTAGGGTTTTATAGCTATATATGTTACCAAAACAAGCGGCGCCAGAACAATTGTCTCAGATTCATCTTAGTTTTGGGCCTCCTGATCAAATTCAGGCCCTTTTTGATAGATCATTTTCATTTCGACAGTCCAATCCGTTAATAAACAGTCTATTTTTATCCTCCTTTTTTGGGGGTAAAACTTTTCACTTTCCACTCCCTCACTTATCAGTTTTCGATCCCGCGCTAAAACTCTTAAACCCTAAACCCTCGACAGCTCTCTCTCACTCTCTCTTTTTCTCATTTCCACAACCGCCATTGCGTTAATGCAACATATATACTCTATGGGAATTGGCAATTGGTTGTCGGCCATGGAGTTAAATGGTGTGAAAAAAATTACTAATGAAGAGGCAAGAGGGCACTGAATACTGGAATCGTGATAGGAAGATTTTGGGTTGTTATTATATTCATTTGTGAATTACAATCATTGAGTTTTCCAATTGGTCATAATTTTCAGGTTTTAGGTATTGCAATTAAAAATAATAACCGCATGTACTTTCTAGTCGTTATACGTAGTCTAAACACTTTTACACAAAAATTTACCAAACACTCATAAACTGATTATTGTTTCAACATCATTTTTAACAAAAAGTTTACCAAACACCAAACTGATTTATTTCACAGCTGATTTCTCATACAGCAAATTTGACAGTTATTATTTTCACAGCACAGCAATGCCAAACTGGCCCTAAGTGTTATAAGAAATCTAGAGAATCCTTAAGCACCGCTTCAGGAAAGTTACTTCAATTAAGCTATGAGGTCCCAAGAGCCCATGTCTGTCAGAATAAAATTTGTTTTAAAACTTCTTTTGTTTTAATAAAAAATATAACTGATGAAGTCATTCTAGGTTTACCTTTTATAAGCCTTCTTTACCCTTTTCAAGTTGAGTTTGATGGTGTGGTATCAAGTCATTTAGGTGAGAAAGTTAAATTTGAATTTTTAACCAAACCCGAGTTACATAAGTTAAAATCTTTACAAAAAAATGATATTGCCAAGACAATTACTTTAATAAAAGACAAAAGTAACCAAGTCTGCCACCTTCAAGAAGTAATTTTTTGTTTAAGGATCCCACCATATCCTATCTCAGAAGCATCTGTTTCAACTATTTTAAAAGAATCTGTTGTAGGAATGCCAAGACAAGGAAGTGTCTTAACATAACTCTTGATTTGTTTGATGATCTCGGTATGAATGGATGACCAAGGAGGAGGATTACTCTGTAATCTGTCAAACAAAGGCTTACACAGTTTTCTCAGATTTTGATAGAAGTCAGAAACATAATTAAGAGAACCTAAAAATCTCTGCAACTGATTTTTGTCAATTATTTGATCAGGAAACTTATCTGCAAATTGGATAACTCTATCGATTGGACGGATCTGCGACTGATTAATATTAAAGCCAAGGAATCTAATATTGGTTTGGAATAACTTAATCTTAGGGGCAGAGACAACTAATCCATTTGACTTGACTATTTGAAAAAATTTACACAGGTGCTTCCAATGTTGTTCTATAGATTGGGAGAAAATAAGAACATCATCAATATAAACAATAGAGAAATGACTATAAGGATTAAAAATCTCATTCATTATATTTTGAAACTCATTAGGCGCATTTTTAAGACCAAAAGGCATAACATTCCATTCATAATGACCAAAGGGAGTGACAAAAGTAGTCTTGTATCTATCAGACTCAGTGATTTGGATTTGCCAGAGTCCACTCTTCATATCAAATTTGGAAAAAATAACAGCTTTGCTTAAGCGATTAATTAAATCTCTCTTATTAGGAATAGGGTATCTAATCCATTCTAGCACAGTATTAAGTGGTTTATAATTAATGACTAATCTTGGAGATCCTCGTTCTAATTCAACATTCTTTTGGACATAAAAAGCAGGACACGACCATGGTGACTTGCTTTTTCTAATTATATTTTTTTGTAATAACTCATTAATCTCAGTTTTGCAAAATCCCATCATTTCTTGACTCATCTGGATTGATCTAGCTTTAGTAGGGATAGTTTTCTCAGAAAAATTCTTAACATAAGGCAAACTTACAACATGATTTTTTCTATGCCAAAAGCAATGGGTAGATCTGAACATATTTCGGATACTAATTTTTTCTCAAATTCTAAGACATGTTGTTGGAAAGACGGGCTACTTAGTTGAGACTCAATTCTCTTAGTTTTTACTTCTTCTTGAAGGTGGCAGACTTGGTGACTTTTGTCTTTTATTAAAGTAATTGTCTTGGCAATATCATTTTTTTGTAAAGATTTTAACTTATGTAACCCGGGTTTGGTTAAAAATTCAAATTTAACTTTCTCACCTAAATGACTTGATACACACCATCAAACTCAACTTGAAAAGGGTAAAGAAGGCTTATAAAAGGTAAACCTAGTATGACTTTATCAGTTATATTTTTTACTAAAACAAAAGAAGTTTTAAAACAAATTTTCTTCTGACAGACATGGGCTCTTGGGATCTCATAGCTTAATTGAAGTAACTTTCCTGAAGCGGTGCTTAAGGATTCTCTAGATTTCTTATAACACTTAGTGGGAATTAAACCTTTATTTATACAATTAAGATCAGCTCCTGAATCAAATAAGGCAATCGTGTTGAATTCAAAAATTTTAACAACTATAGTAATTTTAGAATACCATTTCCTAAAATGGCTGCTGGGTTGACTATCAGACTCAGAAGATACTTTTTCTAGAAGGGAATAAAAATCTTGCTTAATTTCATAATTCTCAGTTTGTAACTTGTGACTTAATTGTTTTAACTCAATTATTTCTTCTTTGATTATTTTTACTTCAGAATGTAGATCTTGTAAAGAAACTTCTTTTTTCTTATGAAATCTTTCTAGAGTAGTATTAAGACTTATTGTTGGAGGACTTGGATGACTTCTATTAGTTTCTTGAGTGATGATCTTTCTAAGTTTCTTTAAATACTCAGATTTTAATTCAAGATTTTCTATCTTGCTAATCAAATCTATTAATAATTCTTCCTGTTCTTCTTGCTTAGTTAAAACAGAAATAGATTTTAAAGTATTGCAGCATTTATCTCTACATCCTAATTATTGGATTCTAGGTGAACTTAATTGGGAATCTAACGACTCATAGTTAGTTGACTCAGAGTCATTAACCGAAGTTTCAATTTCACTAGACTCAGAATTGCGTATCTCAAGAACTTTAATTAAATTGGCTTTTTCCTCATCTGTTATTTTTAATTGTCGGATAGCATCTTTTACTTTACACTTATTAGCATAGTGACAGAACTTTTGACATTTATAGCATCTTACTTTTCTTTTATCAGTACTTTTCTTAAAGTGATTATTATCTTTTGGCACTTTTGACCAATTTTTCCTAGGGTGAAACTTTCTTTTCTTATAGAATTCATTATGCTCATTATTATGTTGGAAGGATTGTCTCTTTCTATCATTATGTCTTTTCTTACGGATATGACTAGGGAATTTGGGCTTGTTTTTCCTGGAAGGAGGGATAGCAATTAAACCATATTGTTCACAGAAATTACCTAACTCATATTTAGCAGATTTTCTTTCAGATTGAATTTGTCTACTAATTTTCATATCGATACACATTTTCATACCTTCTTGATTAATCGTACTAATTATATTACCATAGGTTAAATTATCATAATCCATATGCCCTAACTCATTACTTAAAACTGTTTGAATTTTGTGGGCGAATAAATTGGGTAATCCATTAATAAATTTTTCTTTCCAAAAAGCTTGATTACTATCTTCTTGTAGCATTACTCGGGAAATAAAAACATCTTTATACCATCTAAAATCGCTTAATTGAGGACATCTTAAATTACTCAGTTGATCATGTATTCTGGCTTGGGTATGACTAGGGGTTTCTATGAAATGATCGACTATTGTGTAAAGGAGGGTATTGACTCCGTCTTCTACACTGCGGCCTATATTCTCATCAAATATGGGGAGACCTTCTTCATTAAGTTTGATTGCATGTATTATATTTCTTCTAGACTCATCAGTTAAGTGTTTATCCCACCAGGAACGTAAGGTTCCAGTAAAACCGGTTTCTAATAAAGGGACTATCTCATATTGACGAATTATGATTAGTGATATAACTATTGGCTACCATAGACATATGAGTTAATTTGTTCATTATTTCTTGCTCAGACAAACTATCTATATTCCACTCATACAACTTATCAGAGGAAACATAAAACTTGGTCAAATTATTTCTTTCTTCAAACTGGATATCAGGTGGTGTAGGCTTAGGATACCAATTTTTAGTTAAACTAGTGGGGTTAACTCTATTAGTTAATCTTTTTACTTTTAACTCATATTCTAATTCTAAATTTTTGAACGCATTTTCAATTTTTGAAATATTACTAGACTCAATGGTTTCCATACTTTCGTCAGAATTAGTACCTGACTGGACAACTAAGGCTGAGGAAGATCCTAAGACTTTAAGACCAGATTTCTCAGGTTTGACTGGAGTTAACTGCTCAAGTATACCTTCTGTCTTTTTCATAGTAGATGAAGTCTTTAGTGAGTGATTGGGCTGTAATTCTTGAAACTGAACTAAAGGTTTTTCTTTTGAATTAAGTTTAGGTTCAGAAGGAAGAAGCTTGTCAATTTTGGTTTCTATTTTATCTAATTGTTTTCCTATGACAACTAGACTTTGATTGGCATAATTATTTTGTTCAATCAGTTTCTTATTCTTATCATCTGTTTGGCCAGCAATTTTAAAAGGACTTGCAATAACTTTTGACGTTCCATGGTTAATAAGAATAGTTTCTATCGGGGGATGACTAGAGACAACTTCGGATTGATGTGTTTTTTCCCATTTCTCTTTAGTTAAGGTTTTTAATTCATTTTTGTTTCTCAGTTTACTGTAAGATGAGTTAAACTAGTTAAACTCATATATATATATATATATATATATGACCAAGTTAATAGTTGCCAAAACCATGCTAATCTTCATGCCAAGAAAAACAAAACAACTATGGTCAAGCAAGCAAGCATGGATATTTCATGCATATTGAAGAACCAGCCATGCCATGCCACTGTCAATTATTTTGGGCTGAAATTGATTATTTGGCCCATCTCGCTGCCACTTCTTAGCCCCAATAATCAAGGGGCTAATGTTAAGGCCCAAAAAAGTCACGAGAAGCCCAAAGACATTTAAAGCCCAATATAACATATAATGTCAGTCATGCGTTAATCCAAGCTGTATTTTGGAATTTAATTCATTAAATAAATATAGAAATAGCGTACATGCCATGCCAAACTAATAATACATTTTTCCATGCCGATCACCTATCAAGCTCAGATGAACCCATGTTATGTGGTTTACGGGACTTGCATGAGGGATTGTGGTGTGGAAGGTTACAGAGGTCCACAAGGGTCACGGAAGCTCTCGGATAATGAAGACTTTGGGCTAGCTACTTGGGAGCACCAAAGTCTAAGCCCATTACTTAGAGTTCTCAAATATGGGTAAGCAAATGAGATATTTTTCAAGCACTTCCTTTTACCCATAGGAAATAGTCATTTTCTAAATACCTAGTGTTTGGGCCAAAAATTGACACACCCAGCCCAGCGAAAAGATGGAAGCCCAAAAAACCAGAAGAGTCCAGCCCAAGGCTCATCAGAGCAAACAAAGCTGATTTGGGCCTCACAGGCCCAATATAATAGGAAGAGGGAGCCCAGAAATAGGAACAATCCCACGTGACATTTCTGGGATGAAAGTCAGCAATGGCGACTGTCATAGAAGAAGTGATTGAAGGGTTCATGACATCAAGTTGATTCTGAAAAAACTGAAGATCAAATCCCTCTTATATATGTATATTCAGAGATTTTTTCTTCTGTCCTTTCAGAGAAGGTAATTCTCCCAAGGAGATAAGCAAGTTACAATCTCAGAGAGGGATAAGCAGGAAA
>NW_007362524.1:73063-90120 GCF_000346735.1 Prunus mume
AGGCGTCCGTCTCCCAGGATTCAACAATCGATAATCCTAAATTGAAGCACTTCAATTTAAGACTCTGGCGAACCAATTATATATTTGTACTCTCAAAACACTTAGGAAGGAAACTTGAAGATTGATACTCTAACATATCATGGGTGGGGAAAAACTCCTATATCGTGAAGAAGAAGGTAATGGGTTTATATAGAACCCATCAGGTATTCATCAATAGACACAACTTTTGATAGCAAAACGGACTCTTGTATATTTTCACTCAACCATAAATTTAAATATTATAATATTTAATTAATATTATAATTATTAAATTTCCAACAAAACCCACCCCTAACCTCCCCCTCGAGCCTAGAGCTTTCTGGATTTTGGTAACTTCCCCTCAAGCTCGTCTTGGCATGAAGCAAGAACACACAACTTTTCATTTTGTTCACTGCGGAAGAAGTCTGATGACCTCACATTTGTCATCTTCTTGTTTGTTTTTCTGCCAAAAGTAGTGTTGTGCCAAGTGCTTGTGTGTGCCTCTTGAACATGGAAAACACTTGCCTCCTTTTCTGAAAGCAGGAACTCCTATTTTCCTGCTAATCACATTTTGACATGTGTGTTGAGATTCTTCTTTTTGTATTTTTGATAAATTATTTTTCTATATGTGTCAATGCTTGATTTGCAAAAAATAGGAATGCCTCCTTCCAGACAAGAAGGGAAGCAGTGTCCCTAGAACATATGGAAACAATATATCGTTTGTGTTATAAAAAAATAATTGTTTCCTTGGGAAGAATATTGAGAGGGCACCGAGAAAAGTTTTATATTTTTGGGAGGGCCACTCAAGATTGAAATCATGGCCACCTCAAGATAGACAAAGTTTAGTGTAACATGGTTGGGTATTGTGTCCTTGTGTGTGTACAATAGATTGAAATGATTGCTTTCAGTTTGGATGCACACTTTTTTTAATTGAAAGTAAAACTCTAAACTACTTTAAATTAACATAATTTATAGATAGCAGGGCTTGAACTTGAGTGCAACGCTTGCTACACCGATTAAATAATCTAACCCACGTCTGAATTTATAATTATTCCTTGCATTATCCAAATATAAGATACTATAAATTTATAGCATAGCTACATAAGTTGAAACCCCAAACCTTGACCTTTTGATAATTGGTTTCGAAGGTGATTACATATTAAGAAAACTTGGCTATAACTATATATATTATCAATATAATGCAGAAATTGGAGTAGGTATCATTTTAATTAGGGGCATTTTGGTCCTCCTCTCTTGGTCTTCCAGTTGTTGTAGCAAGGGCAAACTTGCTTGTTTCCATATGTTCCAGGAGGCACACACAAGCACTTTGCACAACACTTTTGGCAGAAAAACAGACAAGGCTTCTTGTATGCTGTGGCCGAGCACCGAGTAGTGCACCGCGGTCCGCACTCTGAACACATAAGTTTAAGGTTAGTTAGTCACATTAAGCCTTCAAAGCTCAACGGAAACAAAAACATCATTTGGAAAATCAGATTGCCATTTTATAATACGATCTGATTGAATGTTTATTTTACTGTTTTGACATTATACATTTGTAGTTAAGTTATGAACATGCATATGCAGGTAGATATTAAGATTAAATTATGAATATATTCACATATTTTATAGGTATATATTAGTGTAGTGATAAAAATAATAAAGTATTTTAGGGAAAGGAAAAAAAAACCAGCAATGATGATGGCAACGGCCGGTTTAAGACTGAGTATGACAATACCATCTCCGTCCCTACTGTCCCAAACCTGCCCCTAATCTCCATTTTTTTTTCATAAGATTGTCCTTATTTTAATTTTGTGGGCCACCATGGGAGCTGGGTTGTCAGATAAATAGTAAAGGCCAGAGAAAAAAAAAGTAACATTTTAAACATTTTATTCCCATGGCCAATTTAAGCCCACGTTATACCTTCTTAATTACTTATGGTTGAATATATTTTGTATAGACTTTTTTGGCCTTGTAAATTGTAATAGCTCCTCTTTTTCCAAAATTAGAATATAAGAGTTAAGTAAATGTATAACCCACCTTGAGGACGAAGGCTGCCTTGGGTAGTACCATACTGCAAAATTACAAAGAATAATTAATATTTTTTTAATTAACCATAGAAATTAAGCTTCAACTTATTCTGAACTGATGACAAAGAAAAATAATATTTATATATATAAATGGTCTCACTGGTTGGTAATTCTCCTGTTGTTGCAATGCTGATATTTCCACAGTAGAGGCCTGCAAAATTCAATGGAAAACACATTATTGTAAGGGGAGAGAGAGAGAGAGAGAGCATTTATATATGAAAGCTGCAGTGGTGCTAGGGTTACCTGGTTCCCTTCCAGTAAAACAAGCATCAAAGCTGCTACACAGAACATGAAAATGCTTAACTTAAAAGCCATTTTCTTTGTCTTGAAATTTGGATTGAAGTTCAAAAGCGCAGGTTGAGATGATGAGAGAGAGAGAGAGAGAGAGAGAGAGAGAGAGAGAGTTGTGTGGAGTTATGAAGGAAGGTGGTGGTATTTATAAGCAGTTGCAGTGGGGCATTAGCTATTTGCAGTTTCAATTGATATTGGTTTTCAGGACATAATGCAATTTCGAAAGAATTCTTCTGCTTTCTTGTAAGATTGCGACAATGTTTGCCGTTTTAACAAGATGGCACATGACATGGCTCACGTCATCTTATCTGCGCCGATAAAGAGCAACAACTTCAGGTTTTAGTGAAATTTGTGAAAACTCTAAAGTATCCTTTGTTCTTTTTTATTTATTTTATTTAAAAATTTAAAAATTGAAGAATTTATTTTAAAGAGGATGATATATTAAATGAAAACAACAAAATTAACTTTTTTTGAGAATTCCTCATACCCGAAATAAAGTTACAGAGCACCACAATGAACTTGTCAAAATTAAATATATATCGAATTCATCACAAATAGATATCATTATTGTGCAATTAATGTAAATCGAACATAAAATTTCATTCAATTAAGTGGAGACAAATATCATCAAACCAAATTAGTTAGTGCTACGTAACTGCTAGTTTGGTGAGGATAAAAAACTATACCTTGTCTTCTCTGAGATAATATGAGGTTTTCGTTTGTCACCTACCTACCTATCTCTATTTTTTTATTAACCACATAATTGCAATTGTCCAAGGCTAAAATGGTAACTATGTCAGAAAAATGTGGGGACTGGTTGTTGATGGCCTCTTATCTCATCCATGTGCAAAGAAAAACAGTTGGGCGTTGATAAGACCCCTCAACATGTGTAATGCACATGCCCTATCTTGGACCCGAAAGCGACCGTCCATATGCTAACAGTATCAACAGAGCGGGTTGATATTTTTCAAAATGATTGAGAGCTTCTTTGCTAATGTATCAAACAAAGAAACTAAAACTAAAACAAAAATACAACCAAAGGTTTGTGGATCGTCAGATCAATCCAATGGTACTGCAACTTTATTATTCTTTCATGTCTTCTCTCTTTGAAATCAAATCTGGACACAATTGTTTCATTCTTTCTCTCTTCTTTTTTATTTTTTCATACTTTTCTTTCACAATTGTTTGTCTCTATCTTCTTTTTTATTTTGTCCTTCTCTCACTTTTTCTCAATTTTTCATTCTGTCTGTTTTTTTTTCTTCAGACTTTTTCATTCTGTCTCTTCTTTTTTATTTTTTCATACTTTTCACCGTTGAAACATCAATAGACATCAATAGACTCCTCATCTGTGAGTCTCATAGCTTCGGTACTCTCTGTAACATCCATAAGCCTCAAAAGAAAAGAAAAAAAAGGACATAAATTCAATAACAATTACAGTAATATAAAACTCACGGATGGAGTGTTTGAAGAATCAAAATAATAGCCTAGTGTGCAGCTAATCAATCATTATCATACTCATTGAATATCCAAAAAAACAAAAAAGAGAAGATAAAATATTTGTATAGAAAATCCATTATATCCACTAAGATATGTTACGATATCTCTTGAGACATAAATTTAAATAATGGCAACATACTGACCCTATAAACACCATTGAATGAGTTTATTATAACACACAAATTTGTATGGCAACATTGTCAAGACAAAAGTAGAATAAATTCTTTGATTTTCGAGTTGCAATTGTTTGGTTTTTTTAATTAGCAAGTCTTCATCTAAACTAATAAATAAATAAAAAAAAGAAAATAGGAAAGTAGAAAACAATGCGCTATTCTCTTTCTTGGATTTTCTTATATTCCAAGTCTTAAGTGGAAATTAATAAAAGTTTATGGGGAGATTTATTAGATAAATGCAAGAGTGATAACAAACTCTCAAAGTGGAAATTAATAAAATAGTGCAGCAAGTTGATAAAATAGGCAGAAGCCACTAAACTAGTAAAGGACAAGATCGGTTGTTTTTTTCTTCTATTCCCCAATTTCTATGAAATAAAAGATGCTCATTGAATGAATCAATGAATCTTAACTTGAGCCTACTTTGCTAAGAGAAAGAAAGAGAAGGGAAAGACAGAAGGCAGAAAGCAGTCCTTCCAACTCACTTTGGTACTGATATAATGCACAAATGAAAATTAAAACTCTTAAATACTTGAAATTTTCATACCTTTTCGTTGGAGAAGAGGAAAGGTAGTTGATGTTGATGGTTTGGTTTGGATCTAAAGAGAAAGAGAGAGCTTTTGTTTCTCTTGAGAGAAAGACAGAGAGCGGCATAAGGAGGGAATAACAAAACAAAAGCTTCAATTCAAGCTAGGTTAATTTTATAATGAAAATTACAAAAATGCCCTTGCTCTTAATGGGTTAACGGGTGATTCGAGAATGATACTGACATGAGCTTAACGGGTGAGTAACGGGTCCACCCGTTTTCAACCCGACCCATTAAGCTCGACCCAAATATTGTTATTTTCGTGCGAATTCGTGTCGTGTTAACGAGTTGTGTCCGATATTGCTGGGTCTAAGTATGTTGTTGGATTGGTGGCAACTGAAAAAGTACTTCTTACAAGGTAGATTCAACTACATTTTACAGTGCTTTTGGGAGCATGAAGAAGGAAGGTTAGATGAGTGCTTTGATGAAAAGAAATGAGTTAGTTCATAAATCCAAAAGCAAGGTTAGTGGTTGCGTGGGGATTTATAGAACAAGGGTTGGCATGCGGTTTGCATATCAAGGCATTCAAGAATTCAAGAATTTAAGGTTCCAAGAAGGCAAGTAGCAAGAAGTTCAGCATTAAGGATCTCTCTTCTACACAAGAGGTCCGAGTGGCCCAAGTTTAGCATTGGTTGGACCACCTTCTCACCTCAAGTGCATTGAGGCAATGGGTTTCTTACCATGGTGGAGCTCTTGGGAATTACTAGAACAATTTCCAAGAGGTTGAAGAGGTTCTAGGAGTCAACAATTGTTCATAGGTGATTGATGGTTAGCCAAGGTGGAGATTGTTGGAGATGTTTAGCTCGCCAAAATGATGCAAGGAGGAAGTGGAAACAAAGAGTGGCTACAATGAGGAGTAGTAGAAGAGAAGAAGAAGTCATAAGGAGGAGACGTGTGCAGACCGGTCGCTTTGGCTAGGCGACCAATCGTTTCTGGCCGAGAGCTCAAGATGCCTTCTCTATCTCCAATGACCGGTCGCCTCATAAATAGTGTCACGCCTATGTTTGACTGTTTGGAGTGTTTTGACGAGGATTTCCAATTATTTGGGGGGTTTTCTAGCCTATTTTAATAGGGTTTTAGTTTCATATTCCTAGTTAACTTGTAGCAAAAGTCCTATACATTATAAATAAGACTTTTAGGACTAGGTTAAAAATAAGAGAGAAGATAGAAAGAGACATAAAAGAATTCTAAAGGGAATTCTAGGGTGTTTACAAGAGCATAAAAAGGTTTGAGCAAGGGTGAGAGAAAAGAGAGCTAGGGTTCTTGTGAGAGCTAAGGTTCAAGTTGTAACTAAATTTGTTCTTACGTACTAGTGAATTTCTCGAGTGGATCACTAAGAGGACGTAGGCTCGTGTATGTGCTTTATGTTTGTGTGGCTTGTATGTGTGATAGTTGCGTAGTCCATCAATGACAAGGTCTGGGAATGTTTCTGCATAACAGGGTTATGGTATGATGTGATGGGTATGTTGCTCGTTGCATTTTCAGTTTGACATAATATTAAATTATTTTAACATTCCTTAAAGTCCAAGTTGAGGCTGCTACTTAAGAGGTGCGCATGAAATAAAATAACTCCGCTTCAGTTGTACTCTTTTGTCAAGTAGGGGTTGTTTGCTACACCTTATTAGACTCTGGATAGGAGTAAATAGTTCATGCCAGGTGTTTGGTGTCAACTTGTATTATTTAATTACCTGACTATTTTATACTGGTTGAGCTTTTAATACTCTCCTTACCGAACTAACTAATACAAACTACACACCCTGGTTTAGATAATACACACTTAATTATATGGCTAAGGAAAAAGAACACGCGTTCAACCAGAAAAATCAGATATTGTTTTCATCTTCTTCTCCTAGGGTTCTTCTCTGCTATCTTCTCTGCAAGTTATTCTCTTTACTCTTCTCCAAGTATCCATCTCTCACACTTTCTCTCTTTTTCATACTCTCTCCAATATGCTTCTTTATATATTTCATCTTTTATTAATTTTTTGTGGAAATTAGGTTATGAATTATTTCTTTGTCCATGTTTCGCTTTTTGTTTGCTGTTTTCCACTTTTTCACTATGTTGAGAACTAGAAACAAAGATAACAATTGAAAAGAATATTATATTATATGTATAGAGAGAATTTGTTTTGTTTTGTTTTTTGTCTTCGATTTTTTTTTTCTTTTCATCATTTTATGCATACTGTTTATGTTTTTCATTGGCTAATATGAATTAATGAGCGTATCCTATATCAAACTTCTCTTCCTCATATTATTTCGTATCATATAGTATATATCATGCATGCTTTGTGTTGGTAAGATTAACTTTGCCATACTTTTTTATTAAACCCATGAATGCTAGGAAAAATTGTGAATAGATTGTTGGTATTAAACAAAGTAGTGCTAGTTTTCGTCCAAAAACAAACAGCTAGTGCTAGTGTTAGTAGTTTAGTGAAATACATATATATAGAAGTCTGCATTAGTTAGGAAATTGATTATAGTCAGGTTTATGCAAGCGTTATGTTATTTTGTAGTCTTCTGTCATGTGCAAACTTCTACTTATTATTGTATTATTCCAATTTTACATGTTGTGTAATTATATTGCTAAACATCTAATTAATGCATGATTATTTATATTACTTTTACTAAATTTTTTTCCTTTATATTATGCCTAGATGTGGATGAAAGAAAGATTGTGGCATACTTTATTATTAGATTGTGGTTCTTGCATATCATGGCTTGGTGCATGATGTGGTTCATGACAAACTACAATTTGGAACAACGGTGCCAACAACGGAATGCCATTAGGAGTCAAAGGATTTTTAGGATTGCAACACGGTCAAATTATTTAGATAGCATTATAGGAATTGATGACATACAATGTGTGAACCAAATTAGGATGGATACGGAGAACTTTTCATTATTTATGTCAATTGGTCTGTGATGATGGGAGAGTGAGAACAAATGGTTCAGTAACCATAGAAGAGCAAGTGTCTATATTTTTACATACACTCGCACATCAAGTGAATAATCGTACAATGAGTAGTAGATTTAAGCGATCGGGGGAGACTATTAGTAGGTACTTCAATTCAATCTTGGACGGATTGTTAAGATTACAAGGTAGACTTTTGAAGGTGCCGGAACCCATACTTGATAATTGCACTGATAATAGACTGAGATGGTTTAAGGTAAAATTAAATTAAGATTGGTCAATTTTATTATTATATTTATATTTTAAGTTTCTAAGGTACCTTAATTTTTTTAATTGCGTAGAAATGCTTGGGGGCATTAGAGCATCCACAGTGGGGGGGTGTAAATTCGGGGGTGTAAAGCCACTTTTACATCCCCTTTACATCTCCGGAGGGTGTAAATATGTTTTTTGCTCCAGTGGGGGGTGTAAATTTGGGGGTGTAGCCGTGGGTCCCAACCTTTTATGTTGACTTTTCTTCATTTTTCTTCTCTTTTCTCGAGTGGGTCCTGCCAGCAAGGGATGTAAAAATAAATGTAAATATACATTTTATTTTACATCCCCATAGTGGTGATGTATATTTACATCCATTTACATCTCCCCATTGGAGACCATTCCGGTGACTCGGAGTGTATATTTAACATACACCCCCATATACAGCCCCCCACTGTGGATGCTCTTAGATGGGACTCACATTAGGGTTCGTGTCCTTGAACAAGATAAACCAAGATATCGAACACGAAAAGGGGAGGTTGCAACCAATGTATTGGGAGTTTGTACTCCTGACATGAAATTTATATTTGTTTTCCCTGGTTGGGAAGGATTTGCGTCTGATTCTAGGGTGTTACGAGATGCAATTAGTAGACCAACAGGATTAAGAGTTCCTACAGGTAATATTAGATTCTTGTGTTTCATTATGGTAATATTAAGCTTGATTATCTTTTGGGAGTTTCACTAAAACACCCAAAATGGGAGTTGAAATTATAAAAAAACCCAAACACTATTTAAACATATAAACACACCCAAAACCCATCATTACACACACTCAAAACCCATTTATAAACACACCCAAAAAGTTGACTTTGGGGTTGATTTTGGGTGTGTTTATATGTTTAAATAGTGCTTGGGTTTTTTTTATAAATACATGTTTAGGATTGGGTTTATTTATAAATTTGTATTATCTTTTTGGTAAGGTACATAATATTTGTTTAATTGTTAGGATGTTATTATCTTGTGGATGGTGGGTACACAAATGGTCAAGGATATCTAGCTCCTTATAGGGGTACAAGATATTATCTATCTGAATGGAGGAATAGAAGGGCACCTAATAATCATGAAGAGTATTTCAATATGAAGCATGATGCTATAAGAAATGTGATTGAATTGTGTTTTGGACTTCTTAAGATGCGTTGGGGTATCTTTCGAAGTCAAACATTTTTCCCAATTGAGACACAATGTAAAATTATTATAGCTTGTTGCCTATTATATAATCTTATTTGTGGCGAGATGGCTATTGATTCATTGGAGAATGAATTGAATGGTACTGAAAATGGGGAAACTAACCAAGATGGTGATGTACTTGGCACTATTGAACCTTCAGATCAACAGACTGCATGGAGGAATAATTTGTCTATGCAAATGTATAATGAGTGGAATAGGAATAGACATTAAGTTGTAGTTCATATAATTTATTTATATTTTCTTGTAGTAGACTATTTGGATGTGCTTGTAATAGACTATTTGTTTTGATAAGTAGTAGTTATTTTATTTGATCTTACAACTTTTTTTTTTCTCAATTATATATATGAAAATTATATTGTCTATATTGGCTATAGGAATGGAGAATGGACAGTCTAGTCAATCAAAAGGAAGTAGAAGGGTGTAGAAAGCACATGAGGAATAAGCATTGTTGACCATACTTGAGGATGAAGTCAACCCTAGTTTACGATATGATAATGGTTCCTTTAAATTTGGAACAATGATCCAAATTGAAAAATCATTGGCGGAGAAATTTCCCAATACTGATTTAAGGGTAGTCCCACATATTGAGTCCAAGATGAGGTTTTGGAAAAAATTGTATGGGATAATATTTGACATGATTAACAAAAGTGGTTTTGCTTGGAATGATTTTTTGAAATGCATTGAGGTTGACAATGATGAAGCATGGAACATTTATGTGCAGGTTAGTACATCTATTAAGTAATATGTAATTCTTATATTTGTTACACTTACAGTTTTATTTATAATTTTTCCATTTTGATGCAGCATAACAAGGATGCTGATGGTTGGAGGGGGAAACAATGTCTAATATATGATAGGCTGAAGAATATATTTTGGAAAGACCAAGCAACTGGTAGAGGTTCTACAATCCCATGAAATGATGAATGAGCCTGTGCATAACATTGATATCAATGATGATGATGAGGAAGTCGAGGTTGAACCAGATCATTCTGTCTCTTTGCCAAGATCAAATCAACAAAACTTAGCTGCTCAAGCAATCGAAACTGCAAACAAAATGCATATACTAATATTCAAAAAGAAATGGCTAAAGCATTTGGTGAGATGATTTCTGAGTCTATTGACCAATTGAAAACTAGAACTAATTGTTTGGTGAAAGGATCAGAACAAAGACCTAACATTGCTGTTGAATTGGCAAAGATGGACTTGTCTATTAATGACCAAATTAAGGTACTACGGCTAATTTTGGAGAAAGCAAGTGATGAAAGAACATTCTTGACATTAGATGGTGCTATGAGAAAAGCATTTGTTCTTCTCTTACTTAGGCGAGGGAGCTGTGATTAACTCTTTGATGTAGTTTAGTTTATGAACAACTTTTCCTTTTGCTCTTATCACCTTAGTATGTGATCACTTTGAATTATACATTATTTGATACTGTTTTTATTAATGTATGCGAGTATGTTGGAATTTTTATGAGATACTTCAATTATGATAATGGGTTATATGAAAAAAAAAATCTTGGCAAAAACAATTGAAAAACAAATCCTGTCATATGAATCTTACCAAAAATAATTTTGTGTCATTTGAATTTCAATTTCCACTTAAATTATCAAAGAATTTTTTTTTTTTTAAAAAAAATAGTCTAATCCGATGTTATCCGGAACAACACCAAACGCCTTATAATGTTATGGATAAACAGTCAGTACTCTTCAGAACAGATTAATACTTTCCGACAGAAAGTAGTCAGTACAATCCGACGTACCAAATGAGCCCTTAAAGTATAATAAAGCTATAGACCTAGCTTTGATGTCCCCAGTTTAATTAAAATCCAGACATCTTGATGTGAGCAAAACTGTTCATATATATATATATATATATGTATAGTTATTCTCTCATCCCGATGTCCGCACGTTATTATCGTGCGGATGTTATTGTAAATAAGGAGGAAAGTTGGGAGGGGTAGAAAGAGTAGTGCTATTTCAAAACGAGTAGTGCTATTTTTTCAAAGTGAGAAAGAGGATATCTAAACTGAACTTGAAATCAAACTTCAAATGGATGGATAAGAATAAATATAAATATTTTATAAATTCAAATCATAATTATCTAAAAGGTCAAATACATGAATGTTTAGCCCAAAATTAATTTTTTACCCGTTTATGTATTGCAAGTAAAGTCAATAGCTGTATTAATTAGCTAATTATTATGATATAAATCAATATGTCTTGATTTAAATCATAGGGGCATAATTGGAACATAAAATTAAAATTAAAAGAAAAAAAAAATGATTACATCGAAAAATTAAAAAAGGAATGTATTCCTATGTGGCATTAAAGTAAGAGGACTTGGATCAACAACATAAAATCCGAGGATTAAAACCAACTCTTAAATGGGAATTTGAATCTATGTCAAATTTTCTATTTTCATAATGCTATAGTTTTAATTGAGCTTCAATAGCCAGGATAAGATTCTAGTATAAAAAAAAAAAAAAAAAAAGCAAGGATTAGGTCTGGAAACTTTTCTTTTAGACAAGTGATATAAGTGGAGGGTGGATTCGAACTTAAGACCTATGCTTTTAACCATTTGAGCTAAAAGTTCCTTGCTAAGTCTGGAAGTTTTAGTTATCATCAGAAATTTCTAAATAAAAATTAAGCACTTGTTGGAAAAATAAAATAAACAAAAACCAAACAATATATAGCTTATCTCAAATCTCAAAATGAACTTCGTCTTATAGTAGGTAGCAAATAAAACTCTTAAGCAAATAAGATACCGCAATCAGAAAGTAAAGAGAAAAGAAAAACAATGATTTCCAGGAGGAGAAATTAGAAAAATAAAGGAGAGTGGAAAGTTGTTTACACTTCATTCGGATAAGGTGCAATTACAAAACCCTAAATGTTATAGAAAAGTTGATATAGATTCAAATTCATAATGAGGAGTTGGGTTTAATCCTCAAATTTGGTGACTTTGATCCAAGCCATTTGACTTTTGTGCCACATAGAATTACATTCCTTTTTTTAAATATTTTATATGTAATATTTTTATTATTTTATTTTTAAAATCATTTTTTGTTTCAATGTTGCCCTTATGACTTGAATCACGTAATAGTCATTTATGTCATATTGCTTAGGTATATATATGTTTTTTCATATTTTCAATAATGTGTAATAGTATTTTATGTAATTTTTTTTTTTTATAGGTAACATACAATTTTATTTTGTCTATTTTTGTATTTGACTTATAGGTAGTCTTCGAATTTGTGTTCCTAACTTATGGGTAACACGATTTATCACAAAGTATTTTTTGTTGCTAACAATAACAGTATTTACCTGTATGTCAGGTACATAATTTAATGTGGGTGCTTGTCTGATCGATTGGTATCTTTTCTTTTTATTGATTAAATTGTATTTTATCCATATATTAGGAATATTATCAAGGAAAGAATTCAAAATGTAAATTCTGGAATTCAATTATAAGGAAATAATGCATTAAATTTAGATTTTCAATGTGTTTTCCTTATTTACCTCAAATGGTCAAATCGACACAACAAAAAAAGTAATAAATGTCAAAGGACCTACATCTAAAACTAAAAACGCGAGGACTACATCCAATAAAACTAATCATTTTGGACCTAGATCTAAGAAACCCTAAAATTTATTTGCTATTGAATTGGAGCTACTGATCCCACATCACCACACTGCAATAAAATCAATTACCAAATCAATTTACTGGAAACTGAAGACGGCAAGATAATTCAAATTATAAAATTGAAAAACCAAAGACACGTGACATATACAAGCTCATATATATATATATATATATACACACAAAGGCTTGGCTTCTTTAACAGATACTGTATAGAAGCATAAAAATGCTAACAAGGTTGTTTATTTTCTATGCTACTTGTTTCCTTCTTTTTTGCCGGGGCGGCTGACGAAAGGAACTTTTGATCCTTCTTTTGAGTGCGGGGCGTGCCATCACCAAGCCCCGAATTTGGGCTTGAATGGAATGTGAATAGATGGATGTGCTGCGCTTCTAACTTCTAATCAAATGATTGATCGGCCAAGCAAGAAACCTCATCTTGGCCTAGATTCTCTATAGAAGGTATTAAACCTTTCTGTTTGTAGATAAACACCCAACTCAACCCATTGTTGATCCCAACATCATTCTTAAATAAATCCAAGAACCAAGTCCACATGCTCTTATTCTCAATCTCAACAATAGCATAGGCTATGGGATACATTCCATTATTCCCATCTATTCCCACAGCAGCTAGAAGTTGCCCTGGATGTGGACCTTTTATGTGACAACCATCTAAACCCACAATAGGTCTACAACCCTCAATAAATCCCATTTTCAAGTCTGCAAAACATATGTATAGCCTATGAAATCTAACTTTCTCACCTTCCAATTCTGTTTTCAACATAATTGTACTTCCAGGATTGGACCTCTTAAGCACTTCACAGTAATCTCTAAGAATGGAATACTGCTCTTGGTAGGAACCCTCAAGCTTCTCATTTACTATTGATCTTGCTCTATATGCTTTCCACCTTGAGATTTCTGCCATATAATCTTTCCTCACCACAGCTTTCATTGTCTTCACATCCATTTTTAGATTAATGAATAGATCGTCAGCATATCTCTCAGCCAACCAAGTACTAGTCACACTTGTATTGTTTTCATCAGCTCCACATGTGTGATTTGGAACTAATGTTTTAACATGTAAAGGGGAATGTCTATCAGACAAGTCATTAGAAGAAGCATACACAGACCAAGGGCATGGCTCGGCTTTACAAATAGCCTTAACCTTATACCAATCATTTATTTTGAACTTGTAAGACCTGTAATGGTTAACGAAGTGCCATTTCACAGCTTCTTTGAATTCTTTGGCATTTGCAAATACCATCCCCAAATGAAACTCTATGGTTATAATATCAGTTTCTCTCCTGAATTGTTTAAATATGGGAAATTTCTTCTTCATCCTTCTCCTATTCACTGTATTTGGTTCTTCATCACTAGATGAGTTCCCATCTAGGCTTTTAAGATCTTCTGAATTGTATTCATCAAACTCTTGCTCTTCTGGTCCACTCTCATTTTGTATATCTTCCTTGTTAGAACCTTCTACATTTTGGTTATATATGACATCATCTTCATTTTTCTCAAATGATACACCAAGCCCTTTTTCATCTTGCTCATAATCAGAATCAATAAATTCATCATCAGATTCAGTGGTTGCTTCCTCTTCTTGTACATCCATATCCACCCAATTAAATTCTAGCACATCTAATTGAGGAGACTTCTCTGGCTGAAGTGTGTTACTTTGTTGCCTCTCAGTTTGAAATATATCTATTTGCTGCACATAATTATTATTAATTGATGCCTGACTCTCTAGAAGCCCACAAGAAATTCCATGAGAGAAATAAATGACAACAACTCTACTGTGCAGCAAGTTATCAAACATGTTATTAAACACCTCATCATTTGTAATACAAACCAACTTACTTTCCACCCTATTTACTCCCTCTGGCACTCTATAGTAGTATCCAACACGTTCTTGATACCCCAATTTCTTTGCAAAATCACAAAATCGAAAGGTGACATGTAGTCCCGATTTAAGTTGTCTACCCAAACCACACTACCACCAGAATAAAAGTTGTATCCATTACCTATGTCTTGAAGTTGACCACCATGGTGTATTTCAGCAGTCCACAATGCTGGATCTAAACCCTCTGCATGCATATAGAACATTGAACAAACAAAAGTTACATACCACCATTTTTAAAATTTCAAAAATTTAACATATATATCCACAGTAATACGCTATACATGATCGTAATTTTCATGTGAATTTAGTTTTATACATGCAAATAACAAACAAAACATATAATTTTTCAGAACTATCTTCATAAATCAAATAACAACTATTTGGAGCTGCTCCTTTTTGTTGAACTAACAAGGCAACGTTTTTTATTTTATTTTGTTGGGTTTGTGCCCTACAAATAACCACTTAAAGAAGTTGGCATGTCAGAGTGTACTATAAAAAAAAAAATGCAAGAGTTAACTTATTAAAATTTGCAATTAATGACAAAGGGGCTTAATTGTCTACTTAGGTGTTAAAAAGTCGAGGGAGATGTGGTAGGTATCAACCATATCAGAATAGGCTTCCAAAGATTGGTAATGTAGTTCCCATGAAGTACGTATATATATGTGATGTGTGAGTCACAACATAAAATATAAACGTGAAAATTTGACATATTCGACATAGCCACACTCGATGCAAATCTAGTTGTTAAGCAAAATATCATAATAGACCTAGCAAACTACAAGATTGAACAGCAATAAAAAATTTAAAGTTACAGTAAAGTTAAACAAACACAAAATTCAGAAAAACACATAAATTTAGAACCGCTATTGACCATAAAACGTTAAAAACTCAAACATATCAATCACCACACAACTTACCAAACAATTGCTCACAATCTAAAATGTATAAATATGTAATTGTCGAATCTTACCGTAATTTGGTGGCTCCCCAGCGTATCTGAAGTTATTATCCATATCAGTTACTTCAGTCCTCAGTTTGCTACTCAATTTCAACAACCCACACAAGAGATGCCAAGAGACAAAAAGATGAATATAGAGTATGGTGTGTGCAGAGAGTGGGTTTTGGGAGGGTGGGTTTTTTTGCGGTGGAGAGAATTGACGTTGGAGAAGTTGGAAAAGTAGCAGTAGGGTAGGGTGAGGGCGCTGTAATTAGGTTAACCTTTTTTTAAAATCTGTTTTTTTTTATATATAAATATTCTTTGTTATAGTTAATTGACGAATATACCCTTAAACTTAACGGAAATTTTAACGGAGTTAGACGTAGGTGGTGGATTTCAACACTTTACAAAGTTCAGGTGGTTAAAAATAAAAATTAAAAGTTCAGGTGGTAATGACACACATACCTGAAAGTTCAGGTGGTATTTATGCAAATTTCTCTTAAAAATAAAAAGACAAAAGAACAAAAGTGAAGATTGAATTGCCACAGGACATAGTTTTTGGTCAATATAAGATAAGATATGGCCTAAAGTATTTTTTTATATTATTAATTTTTATCGAATATGGCTAAAGTAGAACAACTGTGACGTCCGTTACTGGAAACCCACCTTGTGGTGTGGGCCGTTTGGTGGAGGATGATAATTGGAGGGCCTCTAGAGTCTAGACACAGGCTTTTATTTTTATGTTTAGTTGTTCTTGGTTGGGCTTCGGCCCACCCTTGTACACAAAAATAAATAAATAAATAATGGACAAATTACATAAAACCCCTCAACTTATATGGTTATTTATAAGTTCATATCCGATTTTAGGGACATTTATTAGTACATACTCAACGTCACGGAAATCCTACAAATTGCCTCCTCCGCTAGCCTAACAGTTAATGAATTCGTTAAATGCTAACGTGGCGAATGTAAGTTCCATTTTTCAATGAGGTGGACTTATAGGTGGACAAAAAGAATTATTAAAAAAAATCATATCTTTAAAATAACTTTTAAAAATACAAAACCAACCCAAAAAATATATATATATATTTCATCGTCCCCGACCTGGAGAAAAAGCGTACGATCTCCCCAACTCACCATCCCCAATCTCATCATCCCCGACCCCATTTGACTTCCCCCACCCCCATCTCATCACCCCTACCCAGCCATCCAGCTAGCCCCATCGCGATCTTCCCCACCTACTGACGCAGCACAAGCAAATAAGGTTTCAAACGAACACCTTATTAATTCGGAGACTTAACTACGTAACTCCGAAACTGAAAAAAAAAACAGAATTTATTTTGGGAATTAACTATGTAACTCCGAAACGGAAAAATAGAATTTATTTCGAATTAACTTCGAACTTTGAATGCAGTTTTGAAAGGCCAAACGACTCCAGAATGCCAAAATCCATCGTACGTCACAGCAAAGCGATGTGTTTGACTGGTGGCATCGTTCCCTTTCCGAAATGGTATTTTGCTCCCTAATC